>OVBA01002958.1:0-30912 GCA_900406435.1 Lepidium aucheri
ACCACCACCCTATGATGATTTGATAGCTTAGACAGAAAAACCGCTTTATCACATGCATTATTTTCTTGTCTTGGCATGATTTCAAGGTTTAGCTGATTGCAAGGTTTGGGGGTGATGGCCAAGGTAGACCTAGTGTTCATTGATATGCATTGCAGCAAACTGGTTCTGTGGTTGAGTATGTCCATGAGTTCGAAGATCTAGCTACACAGTTACCATTTCTTCCTGATGAATCCTTGCAGTCAATTTTTGTTACTGGGTTGAAACCAGAGATTCATGACATGGTTGTAGCTTTGAATCTAATTGACTCTCGTTGTACAATCCAGGCTGCGATCAGACTTGAACCAAAGCAGTTTGCAAAGTAGTGGCTTCAGCTATTGAACCTCCTAGACCCACAACCTATCCGGTTTTAACTGCACCAACATCCACATGTACACCTCAATAGGGCATACGTCCTGCTCCTACAACCACTTTGCAGCACAATCTTGTGCGGCTACATCTCACGCTTCATCATCAGCTCCCTCAACTGCTCCAACATGTCAATTGCATCTTTCAGATGCAGAATATGCGGAACGCGGTCGGAAAGGAAATTGCTTTATATGTATAGCTCGTTGGTCTCCTGATCACATTTGTCCAATGAGGAATTTACAATTGTTAACAGTATTTGATGGGCAGTGAGTGGAAATTCTGGATCCTTGTGTGGATGACTCTCCTCTGATGCTGTTTGGTCGTGGAACAACGAGCACCAACAACTGTTTTTGAAACTCCTGCTGCCACCCCCTTGACGTGATTGATGAACCTTTGAAATCTGTCTTTTTTTTTGGGTAAATGGCTCCATGTTTTTTTTGTTGGGGGTAAATGACTCCACATTACAGTCACTCCAGCTTGAGGACAAGCTTCTTACCGAGGGGATAGTGATAAGAAGACAAATCACAATTGAGGATCAGTTTTAATTCGGCTCATGAACTTCTTAAGGTGCTTTGATATATTCATCACTAACATTCTCTGCAAGTCACTTGTAGAATCATAGTTGCTTTTGTTTATAAGTCAAGTCTTTTACATTTGTGGTCTTTGGCTTGGAACTGGAAATTAGATAGTAGTGTAGATTTAGATAATAGTGTTAAATAGAGGGCCCAGCTCTGTCTAATAAACTGGTGAATTTGTATCTCTTTGGCTTTCAACGAGAAACTCCTCCGGGATTACTCAACGGTGGCCGGAAATTGTGACTCAGTTCACATCATAGAACCTTAGAAGCATTTAATTTTTCTCACAAAAAATTCTCAACCGTATCAATGCATTTAACTAACATTCACTAAACCATTTTGCTTTACCCTTCCCTCGATTTTTAATTCTTGAAGTCAGGTTGCAAAACTTTAGTTTGTCTGAGTTAATTTTCTCCTTTTTGATGTTTTATGTTTCTTTGGAAGCATTTACTCAACTCCATCGACTTCAAATTTCCCTCTCTGAAATTCGACTTATCTGATATTCTTGTTCTTGTATAAGACTTTTACTGTCGATGTTACCTGATGTTTTCTTGGCTCATTTTTCGATCTCATTTACATTGAAAGGTAGATTTCCATAATCTCTCTTTCATCTTTCATCTGAAACTCTCTATGTAAGAATTTGATTAACCTGACTGTGTCTATTGCTCTTTCTCATATCCATACCACTTCAGAAAATCACTAGACCATCAACAAAGCATCAAATCACTATTAGGATCATCAAAGGAAAAATTAAACCATCTCAAACCACAATATTTTCAAACTTATTCACAATTTCATCTCTATTCATCAATCTAACTCTAACTTCTTAAAATTTCAAATTTCACCACTAATCTTGCAAAATTGTTAACTAATCAAGTTGGCCATCCAAAATCCATCACAAAGCAAGCCAAATCACCCAAATTCAAGCTCAAGAGAAAATACCCAGTTTGAGCTCAAGCTTCCATGAAAATGGATTTTGACAATCACATACCTTGGTTTGTTGATGAAAAGAGCTAAGTAGTGGATGAACTTCCACAAGATTAGATCAAAATTAACAAAGATTAGAAGAGAAAATGATCTATTTCAATGTGTAGAAGAATTTTTTTGTGAGAGAAAATGAAGTGAGTGAGTGTGTGAGGAGTATGATTTTTTTAAAGCTCATGAGAAAGAAGACAAATTGTCTTTTGGTTCAGCTAAACCGGGGCCAGAATTATTTAAATCGAACCAAAAGAGAGGATACTCTTACCTGGGACACCACATCGGCTGCATTACACCCCTCTTGGCTGCGACTCGCGTGCATCAGCCGCGCCTTCTCTTGCTTTCGCCACTGCTCTTTGTCTTTTGAAAATCTTGGTTCGTATCACGGCCGTGATCTTTTTTGAATTGGCCAAGGGTCGTCTTGGATCAGACGCCATCATCTCCACTCGGCCACTACTCCTCTTTCTTTATTCTTCCATCTTTCCTTTGACAAATCCATCAATTCTTTGATCATGGTTCCTTCCTTTGGATCAAAACCTCTTCAATTAAGCTCAATTCCTATGGCCTAAGTCCACTAAGCACTCATCAAATTTGAGCGAACAAAGAAAATTAAAAGTATGTACAAAGGATACCAAGAGATTTCTCCCAAGTGAGCTTGTTTTAAGTCACTAGCTTAACTTTCCTTTCACTTTTTAAGAAAAGAGTGTGGCATGAGGTTGGATCTTCTGAATCATACTCATCGTATAACCATCTCATGAATTCTTTCATCCTAACCTCCTAAAAGAATGGTATCTTCCATAGATCATTTATGCTCAATTCATTGGTGAAGATCATGCCAAGACGTTAGCTAAAAGGTTGTGCATTTTGAGATTCCTCTTCATCATTTTCCTTGCATGCCTTTTCAATGAGATTCTCTTGTTTCTCAATAGGTTTGTCAAACTTTCTCCCTTGCTTGAATATGTGTTGGGCATGCATTTGTTCCTTAGTTGAGAGGTCACTTCAACGATTGAGTCTTCTTTCGTGTTTACTATGCATTCAACAACCACAAAATCTTTACAAGGATCTTCGTAATTTATCACAAGATTCTCATCAACCTCACAACCAAGAGGAGTTCAAGTTCTTTCACTATTTCTCCATCTTCTTGCAGGAATTCACCCTCTAAGAGAATCACTAGCCCTTGTGGTAATTTTTTAAGATCTTCTTTTGGTGCCTTGATCTCACTCAAAGGCCAATCATCGATTATGTCCTTACCAATTTCATTTTGCTCTTTACTAGTGCTAGAACTTGTCTCTATATCCAGGAGCTGGTTTTCGCCTTTCTCTTCCTCTCGAGAGGCTAATATCTTCTCAATGTTCTCCGAAGGAGCTGGTGATTGTGTCTCTTGTCATCTGTGAAAACGTATTTGTAGGCCTTAGTTATATTCGCAAGGACGCCGCACTTGACTAGAGAAGGAAAGGTGAAAAAATCAGACCTCTACAAGCACTTACCATCAGTGTACGGAACTCCCACCTGGATCAAGATTAGTTATAGAAACCCTCCCATCTCTGTGTGTAAGTATGTGATGTTCCGTGCATGCGTTCTCAATCGTGCCAAACTATTGGCGAAGATACAACCTAGATTCACATTCTAACCTACAAGATCCTCAAAACAGAACGTACATATTCTGCGACTTCAAAGTATACGTCTTTTTCCAGCAATAGAGGGTGTTGGAAAAGTATTTTTCCACGATTTGGATCACTGAGTTACATATGTAACTGACCTTGAGGTTGCTCCTTGCTGACTTGGAGGCTATTAGACACCAACAATTGTTTAGACTTTCAAAATAAAATTCAACCTCGCTCCAATAGAAGAGATCAAAAAGCTCACAAATCTCCTTGATACTAAGATTATATGCCATTTGGTGGATGCTGAAGGTTAAGAAGCTTTGGTCCATAGTTGGGTTATCCGAGTGTCCATATGTGAGCATCACCAAACCAAATAACTCAGAGATGAGTGATGGTTGTAAAAGTTTTTTGGAACGGGAAAAGTGTGCTAGGACCACGTTGGATATGAGTTGTTGAACTTCATCCTTTATGCCCATTTCCTCAAGAATCTTCTCTCGGAGGAGCTAAGGTCGACAATATTCATTCTCTTCCATTTTGGGTTGCATGCATGATGGCCTTGAGGATCCTCCTTGGACCTTTTTTTTTCCTTTGTAGGTTTTGGTTAGATGAGATTGTTGGTAGCATGTTCTTGGAGCCATGGTTCCTATAGAATGCCAAAACTTCACAAGTTAAGACATAGGTTTGAGAAGAAAATTGCAAAACATACAAGATACTTCCAATCATCAATTTATTCTCAAATTGACTTATAAACACATTTAAGCACAAAGGCATTTCACAATAACTCAAGATTCATCAAATATTCACAATTTTTCTAAGTACGTAAAACTTAAACTCAATTCAATGAATTTTTCAAGTGAATATGTTAAATTCAAGCAAAACCAACCATCATTAATCAATAAGCATAAGGAGCATAGAAGGAAATATTAACTATGAGTGACAAAATCTTTTCTATAATTCAAGCTCAAATTCGTTACTATTTATATCACAAACCCTAACTTCTGAAAGTTTACATTTTTCACTATCAATCTTGGAAAAAAATTTGTTAACTAATCAAGTTGGCCAATAATAATCCATCACAATTCAAGCCAAACCACCAAAGAAATCAACAAAATTCAATCGCAAGAGAAAATACGCAATTCGAGCTCAAGCTTCCATGAAAATGGAGTTTGAAGAACACTTACCTTGATATGTTAATGGAAAGCTAAGTCGTGGGTAAACTTTGACAAAATTAGAACAAAATGATGATTGCATTTGCAACAGTCAAATAGTACAAAAAATGCAAACAATTATGATAATGTAGCAATGGATGTTCGAATCCACAAAGACCTTAGAACTAATGTTGTAGGATACTAAGGAAGCAATTCAAGCTAAAAAAGATAAATAGGAGTTTGGTAAATCCCAACTACTCAAACTAAACAAGAAGCAAAATAAGATTAAACACAAACAAGATGATTAAACAAGATAAAACAATAGCTAAGTAATAGGTCTAAGGTAAGGCATACGATTCAGAGGAAGACAATTAAATCAAGAAGCACAATATCTATTTAAGAACCATCCTAGAGCATAATAATATTCTAATATAGTGTAATCCACACTTGTGGCATTAAACCCTTTGCTCGGCTATCGATAAAGCTAATCTTATCAACCTAGATTCACATTCTAACCTACAAGATCCTCAAAACAGAACGTACATCTTCCCCGACTTCACAGTATACGTCTTTTTCCAGCAATAGAGGGTGTTGGAAAGGTATTTTTCCACGATTTGGATCACTGAGTTACATATGTAACTGACCTTGAGGTTGCTCCTTGCTGACTTGGAGGCTATTAGACACCAACAATTGTTTAGACTTTCAAAATAAAATTCAACATCGCTCCAATAGAAGAGATCAAAAAGCTCACAAATCTCCTTGATACTAAGATTATATGCCATTTGGTGGATGCTGAAGGTTAAGAAGCTTTGGTCCATAGTTGGGTTATCCGAGTGTCCATACGTGAGCATCACCAAACCAAAGAACTCAGAGATGAGTGATGGTTGTAAAAGTTTTTTGGAACGGGAAAAGTGTGAATCACCAATAACCTATCAAGCATTACCAATCAAGCTCACCAAGACCACTCTCCACCTTAACACTCAGCTTTCGCTGGCTAGCGAAAGAAAGCTCACAAAAGAGTCTTTCTGGTATTTCATAGAACAATTCTCGGGAAATGAAATCCCTAGCATCTAAACTTGATTAATTACTCTAAATCTAGCATTAAAAACACTTCAAGTGAAGAAATCTAAAGTTCTAACAACCTAGGCTTCAAGATCTAACCATCTAACCTTCAACCTATCATTTCACTACTCACATATGGTGAAACAAGAACAAAACAAAGAAAAAGAAATGAAACAAGAAATAAACATGATAAGTGAGATAGAGATGGGGAAAACAAATCTTAAATAGATAAATGGAGATGATTTAAGGATCATCATCTAAGTGAGTCTTCAAAAACCTCTCAAAATAGTCTCCTAAATTGTTTGGAAAAATAAGACTTAGTTCTAAAAACATGAAAAAGGTCCTTAAGTATTTGGGGCTAAAATAGGTAAAACGACTCGGGTTGGCCAGTGACAAATCGGGTCAAACCCACAAAAAACAGTGCAAATATAAGTTTCTCCCATCATGGCATCCACCAGAACAGTCTGGGCATTGGCTGGTATGTTCCGTGTTCTGGTATGATACGTGGGTCAGAACTATAATACTTCCTGAAGAACTTACGCAAGACCTGAAGACTTTACCTTGGAATCACCCTCGAACATCAGGCTTGCAACAAGATCACAATCCAAGTATCTGAAGGTCACCTTGCAGTTCCTACTCGCACAAGTGCCTGCGAGGAACAATTTATAGACCGCCTAGTTGACCAACTTAAGTCGGTTTGACCATTAGAGTTAGGAGGACTACCCTATAAATATCTTTTTAATGACATTTACTTATCTAATTTTGGATCATTGAGAGAATAACTCTATTTGTGCCGCTTTTATATGGTTTTTAGATCTAGCATTAAAGTTATTATCTTCTTTATGGTGGATTGAATGTTTGGATCATTTTATGCTTAATCAAGTAATCTAGTTGCTCTTTTCATTTCTATCTTTCTTTCGCTTTTTTGCGGTATCTATCCTATTCCTCGCTCCTCACAAAATGAGAATGGAGTAGATCCGCTTGGATCTCGAGGATGGAAAGATCGGTGATGAAATCGGCAAGAACCATAATTAGTTGATCATTCGTTCATGTTGATCTATTCTAGTTAGGGGATCTTAGTGCTTATTTCTTCCTGATCAGCTGAGGCACGATCTGGATCACGACCACATGCTAGGTGCTTGTGGAAATAAATGCCTTTATCCTTGCTAAAAATGACTTGCTCCACCAAAGAAAGATCTAAGTGCGGATCGATCATTAGACAAACTTGGGCTAAGATTAATGCATCCAAATTGGATTAATCGTGATTAGGATCGTATTGGATCTCCGGTTTGGATCAGGATCTTCACCACAAGAGTGGGCTGATCTTACATTTTTCCTAGTCTAGTGATCCCTCGCTTAGGCTAATCAACAAGTGTGGATCACCGAGATCACCGCCAATCCTTGACCCACTCCTCAAGATCCTCCTTTTCTTATTCCTTGAACCGTATATTATGCTCTGTTTTTCTATCATTTCTCTGTTTTGATCATCATCATCATCATCCTTTTTTATTTTGTCATCTAGCTTACTTTGTCTTATTGCTTGATTTGTGATGAACTCATAGTCATGTGACAGATTTCTATGATATGTTTTCTTGAACTAGGTGAATACACATAGTCTAAACTGCTTGTTAACACATCTCAGTGTTGGTTTGAAATCCATTTACTTATCCACCATCTCAATGATTTGACAGGTAGAAACCCCAAAAACATCTTTATCAAGTTGGCACCGTTGCCAAATCAGATTTTGTTTATTTTAGTTTGGAAGCTATTCATTCAAGGATCAAGTTCTTTATTTTCTATGTTACGTCGTTTGTCTATGCTCCACAAGCTTGGATCTCTAAGGACCATGCTCAAACCTTATTGATAAACTCGTTGTTTCTGTTGAATTTGCAGGCCTCGTAGGTTCCCCTCGTAACCAGAGCTTGAGGATAATGCAAAAGCCTATAGACTCAGACTTAACTCCTGCGAGTTAAGTGAACATTCAGATCAGTTTTCTGTGGTTGATGCAAACCCGTTCGAAAAGTAACCAGAACCTCGTGCACTACATCAAAAACATACAATTGCTCCCTCACAAACTCAGACAGCAAAAAGCTAGGATGCAATAGCAACAACAATAGAGGGATAACAAAACTCCCGGTACCACCACCGATGGAACACCATCGCAACCAGCTGTGGCAGCTCAACAACCAGCATGGGCTCAAACTCAGACCCATTGCCCTCGCTATATAGGCGCGAGTGATGCACCGAGTATCCATACTCAACGGAATGGCATCTTACCTCCTGCCATTCCCAACAACAATTTCAAAATCAAGAGCGGACTGATTTCAATGGTTCAGTGCAATAAGTTTCATGGACTTCCCTCGGAGGACCCCCTTGAGCACTTGGAAAAATTTGAACAGTTGTGAACTCTCACTCGTATCAGTGGAGTGAGTGAAGATGCTCTCAAGCTAAGGTTATTTCCATTCTTACTTGGAGGTCGCACCTACCTTTGGGAAAAACATCTACCAACTGTCATGATCACTACATGGCCTGAGTGTAAAAGCCTCTTCCTCACAAAGTTCTTCTCCAACTCAAGAACGGCTAAGTTGCGGAACAACATTTCCAACTTTGTACAACATAGCACCAAGATGCTTGCTGAAGCGTGGGATAGGTATAAGGCATACCAATCTCAATGCCCTCACCATATATTTCTCGAGGAATTGATCTTGAGTACTTTTTATCGAGGTGCAATGCTTTTCGACTTTGAACTCCTAACCAGATCGGCCACGACCCATTCCGATACGGCTGGGATGCTTCCTGGTTCGGTCGATCCAGGGTGTGATCTTCTTCTTTTCTTGGTGCAAATTCTCCAAATCCTTTCTCCACTTGTGCATCCAAGCTCCTCCTCCTCATCATGCATCAGGTCCCCATTCACCTAAAAAGAGACTCAAAACAAGAGGAAATTATACAACACTCTATCTTAAGACTCTAAAATGCAAGATAAATGAAAATCTATACTAAAGTGGATGCATATGAGTCTTCGATGATACAAAATAGAACCAAAGATGCATGTATATCTAGCTAAATGTGATTTATATCAATTCCCCCATAATTGCCTTGAGCTTTCCCTCAAGCAAAAAACCCGACAATCATGCAAGGAGAAGTTGCAACGTGGAAACTCAAGCACAAACTGATGTGAAATCAAAATTGGTTACAAAGTGAGAAAGTTCAACTGAAAAGCTTTAGCTATACATGTCACAACTCGGATCAAATCCGACCTCAACCTAAACAACATTCAAATTCACCATCCCATTTAGCATTCATTGAATAGAAACCGTGGATCAAGCTATGCAAATTCATTGGATTCAATCGGCTAAACAGAATGTGGTTTAGTAGAATGCTAAAGGTAAGGATCACTACATGCTTACAAGAATATAATCTCATCTATCCAACTATACCCTACCGATTTCTACATTGCGTATTTCTAACAAAAGAAAATTGATCCTAGAACTACTCTTTCACAAAGGCTTATCTCCCTTTTCTTGCACATTCTTTGGATGAACCTTTTTCACCACTTTGCTCAATCTTATTCTAAAGAAAGTGGTTTAAACCACTTATCTAGTTTAGCAGGTTTGGCTTTTTTTATGGGTAGTGGTTCTACTTATTCTTATTTTGTTTCCTTCTTTTATTTTCTTTATATGAAGCTCTAGACCACTAAATCTTTTGCATTTTCTAAAAACCCTTTACTAGACCATTATTTTGTTTTTTTTCTTTGCACCCTTTTTCTCCTAAGAATTCCTTTGACCATTTCTTTTTCATTTATTCCTTTTCCACTGTTCTTTTTAACACAAAAAATATGATCCCATTCCCAAAATATGATTTCCCACCTAGTCTTATCTAGCTTAAAAAAAATGAACTAAAACTACAAAAGACACAATTTTTGTCGGCTCAAACCTAAAACTTTCTACTAAGCTCATTCCAAAAGAAAACTTCACACACACAACAATTAACAATGGCTTGAAATAAGGTTAAGTTAGGGTATGGAACCGTTTAATGGGAAAAAACTATTTGGATCAACAAGTATGGTATAAAGGTGAAAGAAATCCAAGTATATATATGTACTCATGAATCTAAATGCATAGTATGATAATTACAAGTCAAGATTAGGTCCCACTTCAAAAAGGAATAACTTCAAATAAAATCAAGTTTCGGCTAAGAATGGACAATAATTTGAGAATTCAAAGGATGGATGGGTTTTACATTTCAGAAAAACTTGGTATGTAACAACGATCAAATCAGCAAGCTATTGTTCCATATGCACATGCTTATGCAGACCTAGATACTTATAGAAAAGTTTTATAATGTAAATGCAACTATATGCTATGTTTTTGTTTGATTTTTTTTTTCATGTGAAATGCAAAGCAAAATATGCACACTTTATAAACAATGCATGGCTCAAAGAGGAAAAACAAAACAAGTAAGTGCATTGTCAAATATTGCCCTTTCTCCTTTGGAATTACCTCTCACGGTTCGAGTGAGAACATAACTCAAGAGAGAGGAGCCGAAAAAAGAAAAACATTGTACAAATTGAAGAAAAAGATGTATGTAGAAAATGGTGAGGTTGGTACCTTGTCATTTGTTAGAGGCCCCAATGGGTTGAGCATTGGAGATGTTCCCATATTCGGATGATCCTGATTTTGTGCACGCGGTCAAGTTTTTCATTTCCTTTCTTAATGATGTTATCTCCTTCATGACCATGGTGTTGAACTTTGTTTTGTGAAAGAAAGGTAGCATTGCACGCTCTATGGAGCATCCTCTCATGTTTGGTCTGAGGCTCAAAGTGGAATGCCGAGACTATCCAATGATCTTGTTTGAATGGAGGTGGAGCTTCAATTACAAAAGGTTATCCCCTCGGGGTGGAAGTAGAGGTTGTCAGGAGTTAGCATTGTCTTTTCCAGGTTTGGGAGGAGGACATGCTGCAGTGTTTTGGTCGAGTAATAATAGGTGTAGGTGAGGGTCTCAGGTCGAGACTTGTTGAAGACCTCACAAGAGAGAAAATATTGCCGGTCAAGAAAGGAAATAATGTTATCAGTATCTCCCTCTACAAGGGGTACGCCCACATCGATCAAGATAGGAGTTATCAAACTTCCCGTGAAGCATTTGGGGTATATGTTGCTGGTGGTTCTACCCCTTTTCCGAACAATGATGAGCTCATCTTCAAGGATGCATCCCAAATTGACATTTGAACCGATTGCGCACTCAAGCCGCATCTCGTTGTTGCGGTACAACATGTCGTTGAGTCCTAAGAAGGAAAAAGCAAGTTCTGCTTTCTTTGTCTAACTTGCATCTTTTCTTGGAAAGAGAATCTTAGCACGGAAATTTGGCACAATCCTTAGTGCCGGATGCCGAATGAGTCTCATCTCTACGTTCTTATGGTAACTCGCACTCACTATCATTCCCCAAAACTCCCCAATATTGTCAAATTCACTGAACTTCACTTGGATCTTGTTCTTGAACCAATAAACCTCATAAAGCTCCGCCATGGTTAGACGGTACTCCAAACCGTCGATCTTAAAGCTGAAAATTCCTTTGGATACAAGTAGTGTTCTCTTGTTGCCTTAGTTGATCTCTACCGTGGAAAAGAACTCTCGCGCTTGGCATACATAGAGTGTTTTACGTAAGCTTGAGAACCTGGCAATCCCAAAATTGTACAATATTGCACCAACCTCTTTGTTTAACGAGATCTCACGGAGGAAATCTTGATCCAAATATTGGGGAGTCGTAAATCTAATCCACTTAAACTTCTCAAGATCCATTTCTTCTTGCTCATCTAGTTCTGTCGGTGTCCCTTTAATCATTAGGATCACACTTGGATTTTTCATAAAATATTTTCTTCTCTTTGCGATTTTTGTTTTTGGGTTTTCTCCACATGTATTGTTTGAGCTCTGCTCCTTTTTTCTCTTTGTTGTTTTGTTTTTGGTTCCATCAAATCTACAAAGTTCCATCACAAAGTTAGCATATAATCGATGAATTCGAGAAAACGATTTGCCTAGCATAATGTATATTGTTAAGCACATGAACATGAAAATCCAATTCTCTAGCACTCACAACTTAAGCTAAGGATAATTTAGGTTCTTATTTACTCATTTTCAGTAAGGCATTAAAATAATGTTCTAAGTGGTCACAAATTTCAACTTTTTAGGGAATCCACATAGAATAAATTATCTTAACAAACTAGCTTAAGAAAAACATTAAACAACTCTTAAGGAGCCAATCTCAAGAAAGAAACTTCATTTTTCCCAAAATAATTGTTTTGATTTCGTCACTATTTATCATTTTCAACTTAGCTTCCAAAGAATTCAAGAGTTCTTCATGGATCTTGCAAATTTTGAGTTCCAATAGAGTACCCAAGCATAATACAATTTAAAGCAAGGTTTTCTACCAAGAAAAACCAAATTTTTACGAAAAACATAAAATGTGTGCTTGGAGCTTCCATGGAAATAGAGTTTGAAGCGCATACATTTCTCTTGTTGATGAAGAATATGAAAGTTAGAAGAGCTTTGTAACTTGAGAGCACCAAATATTTCACAAAAGATGATTCAAATTTAGCCCGAGAATTTTGAAAATTTAGAGAGAATAATGGAGGGAGTGTTCTTGATGAGAGAGAAATGTGTGATTGTTTTGTTGGTAAAAAAATGAATGATGGTTTATTCTTTCTATCAAAATTCTCAATTGTAATTGGCTTACGGAACAAAATCAGATCTGCAAAACCAAGCTAAACCGGGATCCATTTAATTTGAACCGTGATTGGAGATACTTATCTTAGGTGTGTGGTTAGGCCGAAATGGGTTTTGATTTCTTGGTCCGATGACATTGGCTGATACATATTATTCATTGACGGATACAAACCATGTTTTGGCCAATCCGTTTCTTCCCATTTTCCTTAGCTGCTTGTTTTAGATGAAACATGTACGACTTTGGCCAAAACAGAGTAGATCGGCTGGTCTTGTACCTGTATTCCTCTATTCCTCTACTCGACCTCACACCTTCATGTTCCTATGTCTCCAACTCTTTTGCCAACGTCCTGTACACTAGAAACTACACACAAACTAAATGAAACTTAACCAAAATCAAATGAATAGAATATTTACAAAGGATATCATGTGATTTCCTCCCAAGTGTACTTGGTTTACGTCTCTAATTTGACGTCGTTCTTGCTTTTCATCTACTTGGAGGATCCGTGAGCTGGACCCTATCTGCCTTCTCTGCAACTGAGTCAGCTAGATACAACTTAATTCTTTGTCCATTAACCGTGAACTCTTCCCTTGAAGGATTTCTTATAGCAACTGCACAGTCAGGTCGAATTTCCTTGACCTCAAAAGGACCTGACCACCTTAAATGCATCTTTCCCGAGGAAAACTTCAACAAGGACTTGAATAATTGCACCTTGTCCCTTTCTGTGAACTCTCTCCTTGCTATCTTCTATCATGGGAAGCCTTCACTTTTTTTTTGTGTGTTTTGGAGTTCTTATAAGCATCATGGCGTATATCATCAAGTTCTTCCAACTGTATTAATCGCCTCTCTAATGCTAGCTTGAGATCAAAGTTTAGAAGCTTTGTGGCCCAAATCACCTTTTAATCTAACTCAGCCAGGAGGTAAAAATCTTTCCCATAGAGCATGTTGAAGGGCGTTATCCCAATTGATGTCTTATATGTAGTTTGGTAGGTCCATAACGCGTCATCTAGGTTCCTAGACCAATCTTTATGCATTATTAGTGCGGTTTTTCTCAAGATTTCCTTGATTTGCCAGTTTAAGACCTCCACTTGCCCGAAAGTTTACGAGTGGTAAGGAGTAGCCAATTTATGCTTAACACCATATTTCCTCAAGAGGCTTTCAAAATCTTGTTGATGAAATGGCTTCCCCCATTGCTAATCAATATTCTTGACACATCAAATCTAAGGAAAATGATTGTCTTGAAGAGCTTGATCACCACCTTAGCGTTGTTTGTAGGGCTAGCAATTGCTTCCACCCACTTTGAAACATAATCAACAACGACTAAGATGTATGCATTCCTATGAGAAAAAAAACGGTCCCATGAAATCAATCCCCCATACGTCAAAAACCTCCACTTCTAGAATGAATTTTGAGGTATATTTTACCTTTTCCCTATATTCCTTTGACGACGACGCTCATCACACCAAAAAATGTACTCATTGGAATTTTTAAACATACTCGGCCAACAAAACCCGTCTTGAAAAGCTCTACCTACTGTCTTGAATGTGGCTAGATTACCTCCGTAGTTATGACAATGGAACATGATTCCTTGTACTTCATCCTCTTCGATACACTAGCGGAAAAGTAGGTATGGCTCGTCCCAACAATACCTCACCACATCTCTATGGAATTTCTTTCTAGCATACCCCTTTAGATAGAGCGGTTCTCTCCCACAAACGAGATAGTTGACAAAATCTGCATACCAAGTCCCTTTCTCATTCGACTCTTTAGTTACACAAACCTCTTCCACTGCCTTGTTAGACCGTACATCTATAGCAAGAAGCATCATTTGTTCCTTCGGAAGTCACTCGTCGATAGGAAGTCCAGAATGGACCCACAACCTAGACAAGTGAATCACAACATCGTTTACAACCCCTCTCTTTTCAACGATTTTGATATCAAACTCTTAGAACAGCAGAATCCACCTTAACAATCGCGGTTTAGCATCCTTATTCTTCAACAAACACCTCAAGGCCGCATGGTCGGTATGCACTATGACCTTGGATCCTAAGAGATGGGACCTAAGCTGCTCAAAGGCGAAAACCACAACATTGAATTGCTTTTTGGTTGTGGTGTACTGCACTCGTGTGTCATCAAGTGTGTGGCTTGCATAATAGATCATATCCAGTTTTTTATCCTTTCTCTGCCCCAACACTGATCACACTTCATAATCACTCGCATCACACATGATTTAAAAGGGGAGATTGCAATCCAGCAATTGGAAAATGGGAGTACTAACCAATGCTTCCTTTATCTTTAAAAAGGCTTCAAGGCATTCTTTGTCAAACTTGAAATCAACCTCCTTGCACAAGAGTCGTGTCAAGTGTCTAGCTATCTTGGAGAAATCTTTTATAAACCTGCGGTAAAACCTAGCATGACCTAAGAAAATACGATCCCTTTTACATTCGTTGTTGATTAACCTTTGCTTTGTCAACTTCCATGCCATCTTTTGAAATTCTATACCCAAGAACAATCCCGTCATTCACCATGAAGTGGCTTATCTCCCAGTTGAG
This sequence comes from Lepidium aucheri, assembly GCA_900406435.1. Classification (NCBI taxonomy): domain Eukaryota; kingdom Viridiplantae; phylum Streptophyta; class Magnoliopsida; order Brassicales; family Brassicaceae; genus Lepidium; species Lepidium aucheri. The sequence goes on from OVBA01002958.1 coordinate 15,039, forward strand.
AATGAGATTTGTTTCCTCGCATCTTTGTAAACCCTACATAAGTTAGACAAACAGCAAGCTAAAGAGGATCCATACATAGAGAAATCATCCTTGGAAACCTCCATTACTTCTTCCACAAGATCAGAGAAGAAACTAACATACACTGTTGAAATGTTGCGGGTGCATTACATAATCCAGATGCCATCATTCAATAAGCGAAAGTACCATAGGGACATGTGAATGTGGTCTTCTCTTGATCAAGAATTTGATCCATAAAGGGTAAAGGAAAATGATCCTTCCTTTTCAAAGAGTTAAATCTCACATAGTTAACACACATCCTATGCCCAGTAACTAACCTAGTGGCTATAAGCTCATCTTTGTTATTCCTTATAACTGTGACTTCACCTTTCTTAGGAACCACATGGGTAAGAGACACCCAACTTGTAATATCCAGGTTTCAGAAAATATGATATGTGGTGGTGCATTGAGAAGTTTAGAAGAATTAATTTGGCCACCTATGTCACCAAAGTGCACTTATTTTTTTGGTTACTTGTCTAGAGAGAACTCCACGGTTAAGAGTGCTTAAGCAGGAGTAGTTGAAGGATGGGTGACCTTCCGAGAAGTGATTTTCGGAACCGTGTAAGTGAGGACAAAGCCCATGAAAAGATCATTTGATAATTTGTAGGGTCGGTAAACAAGAATTTAAACCTCTCGGACGTAGCAAATCACCTATGAGGCCGGTAAGGTGGGCCTTAGGCCTGGAGAGGATGTGGGACCCATTAATGTGGTGGTTGGGGTGTTACAAGTGGTATCAGAGCTGAACCCAGACGTGTGTGGAGAGAAAATGGCTCACACCATCGGAGGTGACGATCTGGGTATGCAACGAGGGCGTTATGATAAATTACTGGGGGTGAATTGTAATACCCCAGTTTCAGTATGATATGTGGTGGTGCATACAGAGAGGTTTAAAAGAAGTGATTTGGCCATCTATGTAACCAAAGTACACTTATCTCTTTGGTCACTAGTCTATAGAGAACTCCAGGGTTAAGCGTGCTTGAGGTGGAGTAGTTGAAGGATGGGTGACCTTCCGCAAAGTGATTTTTGGAACCGTGTGAGTGAGGACAAAACATGGGGAAAGATCATGTGATGATTTGCAGGGTCATTAAAGGCTCCCAGAGATAACGTACAAACCTTCAGACCGGTAAGGTGGCTCATGGTCCGGGAGAGGATGTGGGCCCATTAAGGTGGTGGTCGGAGAATTTGACAACTACTATCCGAAATGGGATCGATAATTCTGGTGCCAAGAAGTTCAAAACCTCATTCCTTATCACATCCTTCAAATCTAGTTTAACCATCTTTAAGGTTCAATGGAGGTTTTTGATTCGTCCTCCAAGTGGATCTGTACTTGCATATAGAACGAGAAATTCTCTAATATCGTTTAGGGAATAGCCAATAGTTTTCCTATATTTTTTCATCTCGTTCAAAAACATGGAGGTTTCATCGTCACTCAACTTATCGTTTATAAAGACTGGGTAAGTAGAGGTTTTTCCAAGAAACGCATACCTGAGCTTTTCCAAGAGTGTCTTTAATTCTACCTTTGGTGCTTTGAGTTTACTCCAAGGATCAAGCTCATGTTCTACACTCAATACCACCTTTGGCTCTCTACACACCCTTGATCTTGCATCCAATTCAAAAATCTGAACATCTCCACTTATCACCTCGCAAGAGTCAAGCATGTCCTCGAATCCAACATTGTCCAAAATCAAGTATCCATGGTCTCCTTTTTCAACAGGGAAAGCCACTTGGAGAGGTTCGTAGATCGTCAACTCCTTAGTCATCTCTCCCTGTAACACGTCTGACATTTTAATAAGTAAGCACTGAGTCAGGTTGGGGCGTTCCATAGTTATGATGAGAGTTGTCCTAGTTATGATGCAACTACACTAGTGGCTAACCATTACCATGTCATCCTCTATTCTCTTCGTATTTGTAAGCATATCTTTCAAGATATTAGCGTAGGTGGGATGGCTCTCTAGCAAGTCCAAAACCAGCATAGACACATTCAATCCACTCATTATTTCCAAAAATTTCTCTTTGCGCTTATGTAGGATTTCCTTCTTGAAACATCCTAAAAAAGGCAACTTTGGTTCATAGGAAGGGTGATCATAGAACTGAGGTTTTGTAGGAGCTCCACTTTTATCCTTCAGTCGTTTTTGAGGCTTCGGAGATACTTTAAATCTCCTCACCTCCTTGCCTTGTTTGGTCGGGGTTTCACTTTCTAACTCCTTGTTATCCTTGTCATCTATTTCAACCTTCTCTTCCTCAACTCTACCTCTTCAAGGCAGAAGTTTTTTTTCGCTTCTCAGTGTTATAGCCTCACAATACCTATCTTGGCCTTCTAATCTCTTCCCATTAAGGGGTTCCTAGATTGACCTATGACTCTGAATAGCTACTTGCGAGATTTTCTTGTTAGGGTTTTGAACTTGAGAAAAAGACTACTATTGACCCAATACACACTGTTTTGGATATCTCCAAGCTTTGTGTTTATCTTTCCCCGTGCTTTGGTTTGCTTCTCAAGAATCTGCTGGAGAACGAGTCTAAAATCAGATCTCTCGCTGGTTGTTGTGAGTAGGTGGCATGCCTGAGTGATTTGGTTCCTTGTGAAGAGTTTGGTGGAGGCTACTGTGTCTTCATATAACACCACTAAGCACATGGAATCACATATATGTTTATCTTAAAATATGTCTCTACTTGCTATTTTTGAGCTGTCATCATCGTCCTTTTAACTGGCCTCACTCCGGGCTAAGTTCTTAATCAGTCGTTCCCCTTGAGTCAAACCAACGAAACCCATAGCTGGTTGCGTCTAAAGATATCTGGTATTTAGTCATTACTCCCTTGTAGAAAAGTCCCAAGAGGTTCTCCTTTACCACTGTGATGAAGACATAGATGCATGAGACATTAAAGCTAAACTAGTTTCAACTATATGTCTATGTCATCTTTCTACTAATCCATTATGCTCCAAAATATGCGGAGAGTTGTCATATGAGCAATACCATGACTAGCAAGAAAACCACGCAGCCCTATATATTCACCCACATTGTCACTAGAAAGAGTTTGAATCGTGACTTGAAATCGATTTTCTACAAGCAACTTAAACTTTGTAAACACATCAAAGACATGCGATTTTTGTTTCACGGGTATAGCCATGTATAATGAGTGATGTGATCATTAAAAAGCAGGTAATATCTAAAACCATAACAACAAATTAGTGGTGAAGTCCAAACATCAGAAATATAATCTCAGGAGGATAAGTAGATCGAAGAGTAGAAGTATAAAATGGTAACTTATGCATCTTGAAACTTTCCTTGATAGGGTTTGTACACTCGTTTGGACCCTGATTATGATGTATAGGGAGTCTGATTGTGATTATATTGCATAAGATCATAGCTTCTCTATTAAGTAATTTGTCAAACAATTCACTGTAAGTGATAGGTTGATGACGCCAATTGATTGCATCGATTTCTGGTTTGTATTCTTCAGGAAGTCCCACAAGAATTTTCTCAATTAAGTCTTCATGATCAAGTGATTTTCCTAAGAGTGCAAGATCATCAGATTTGGCTTTGATTGTCCGGAGGTACTCACTGATCATTTTGTTGCCATTTACACATGTGTGGATTTGATGCTTGATTTGTCGAATGTGACCACGGGAAGGCATACCAAGTGCTAACGCTAGATTATGCCAAACTTGTTTTTTTATTGATGTTGTTGAGATAATTGACTACACAGATAACGAAATTGTACCAATAATAGAACTGTAAAGTAATCGATCTTGGGGACACTAGAGGGCATAAGAAGGATTGGGAGTTTTCACACTATCGACAAGAGTAGTGGCACCAGGGATGAGAGATCCACCATCGACGAATTGCTGAAGCTCATGTCCCTCAAGTAGAGCTCTGACTTGACGGGACCACATCAAGTAATTCTAATTTGTAAGTTTGGTAACACTAGACATGTTAACAGAGAGAAGAGTAGCTTAAGGATTTGTGGCGTTAAACACGGAAACAACTTCTGCAATGGAATCAGAAGACATGTTGAAGATTTGAAGAAATCATAAAAATCAGAAAGCGATCACAAAGAAAAGAGGAATAAGAAGAAGAAGAAGGGAGGCGGTGAAGAGAATATAGGTTTAACCTAGATTGGCTATGATAGCATATTGAATATGAGTATCGATTGTATTGATCTGAATTAGGGAGCACATCTCTAAATACAAGAGAGTCATGACTATACAAGAAAACCAAAAATATCATACCTAATTACAGAATCAGAAGAGAATATATACACATCCTAATATGGTGCACCGATTGAGACAAATAATTCTTCTCCATTACCGGATGAGTCATCAGCTTTTAAGTTGTTTGGTTTTGCTTCAACACTCTCAGATTTGATGCCTTTGTGTGTACTCATACTACACAATGTTTATGAGTTAGAAAATATGCATATAATACCACAATGTTGTCCCAATGGGGGCAAAGTAATTGGAATAAATACTTAACAATTGAGAAAAGAGAAATTATGAAATCGATGCATATATTTTAACAATGTATGGAGAAATCATTTGTTAAAAGTAAAGGTAAAAGTTGGTATAATCGAATCTGCATAAAAAAACAACGAAATTGTACCTTTGTGATAATTGAAGATGTTGAAAGTGTGGAAGTATCAGTGATGACATGTAAATAGGAAACAGTTCCAGACGGGAATGTTTGCTGGAATCGAGAGGAAACTATTTTGGGGAAAAATAAAAAGGTTTTATTGTTGGACATGGTAAAGGAAAAAAATGTAACCGATTGGGATGGTTTAAGACGCCTACAACACTGTCTCAGTCTGTCTAGAACCGTCTTATTCTTTATCTGCAAAAAATATCACAAAACACTCATTCATTCAGACCCATAAGTTTACTAGATGTTCTTATGTTTTTAATGTTCCCAAAACATTCTCCCTTGTTTTGCCAATCCTATTATCTTGTTCTGAACTTGTTGCAAATGGTTAATTCTAACTACTTTTGATCTTGGATGAACAGTACGGTATAGGACAGCGCAACTGGAGTACTAACGAAAGTGTATGCCGATGGAGTTTTGCAGGAAATCAAGCTGCAACTCTAAAGACAACTAAAATATACTGTCCGTAATCGTCAGAAAAGACTGTATCACAATTATAGAATCACTTACTTAGAAGCAGTTTTATGTCTAATTATAAAATATGGTATTTTTACGGTCAAACTGAGAAAATGATTTTAGGTAGTTCATCTGCAGTTAATACAAGTGCTAAAGAGCATGATGGGAGAGATGCAAGATCAGCTGAAAATGTTGTAGTTGCGGATAAATTAGATCTTGGCATTGGTGAAGCTCAAGATCTCACACCCAATTTAAATACAATACTAAGTTTTACTATTTCTACAGTTGGTATAGGACAATAAGTTTTGAGATGTTTGACACAGGGCGGATTCCGTTGTATTTTGGTTGTAAAGATTGACACTCACCATTATCATCTGCAACTCGTCTTATGACTTTGAAAATGGATCACAATCTAGCTGAAGATTATCTTAATGTAACTGATGAGCATTGTTGTTACCAGCTTCCTGAAGGTAACACAGTGCCGTCATTGTACTTTGAGGTACAAAGGCTTGTTGCAGGATTGGAGTTGCCTTACCAAGTTATTGATGTCAGCAAAAATAATTGTATGTTGTGTTGGAAGGATAACGAAAGGGTACAATAGTGTAGACTTTGTCGAGAACTACGATTTAAATCAACTACTGGGAATGCTTCTATTCCACAAAAACAATGTGGTACTTGCCTATTGTAGATTGACTTAAGAGGTTTTAAGAATTAGAAAGGACTGCCTCCGCAATGCGGTGGCATGTCGAGCATAATAGAAATGGTGATATGACTCATTATTCATATGCGTTTGCTTGGAATCATTTTGAGTCTGTCTACCCAAGTTTTGCTGCTGAGAAAAGGGACATCTACTTTGCTTTATGTACTGATGGATTCAACCCCTTTGGTATGCAGGGTAGACAATTTTCATTATGACCAGTTGTAATGACTCCGTATAATCTCCCACCAACACTCTGTATGAAACGAGAGTTTTTATTCTTGGCAATTTTAGTACACGGGCTTGATAACAAGGTTTTTGAGCCTAGGTGATCAAATCATTGAAGCATAGGGTAAGTAGGTGGAATGTTGAACCAATACTTAGTAGTTACTTGCAATCAATCTACCTAATACTAAATCCTAGTCCATGCAACCTATCAACCTGTCACAAAGATAGGCTATGTTTTCATGAAAGCTTGCAATCTAGCTAATAGGAAAAAATAGACTAAATGACAAATTAAAAACAGAACATGAACTTCAAAAACAGAGAAATGATCAATAAACAGAGCAAGACAAAGGCAATAAGTAAATCTAAGATAAAAAGCCTGAATCTAGAGGATAAGAGGTGATTGATCGGCGGTAAACTTGCCAATCCGACCTCGCCAATATATATAAGGCGATCACTAGACCAGGATAAGCTAGATCAACCCATTCTCATGGTGAAGACCCCTTTCCAAATCCGACTGATCCATTACGGTGCTAGCCACGATCATGCCAAATCAAAAGCTTAAAGTTCAGCCCAAAACATCTGATAGCCGATTCACAATACTAGATCTCTCCTCGGTGGATCAAACCATCGCTCACATGGCACTTGGTCTCCAATTCCCTTAGCGCTAGCTTTAGGTTTCGGCCCAAATCAGATCTCTCTTAATCAGGGAGAGATCGGCCTTAAGCTCGGTCATATGAGAAGAGATCGGATCANCGAGATCCACAAGGATCTACTCACTTCTCATGGCTTGAGAGTGGAGGATCAGAGGATATCCCATTAGCATAAACATAAACAACAATAAAATAAAGAGCCAAAAGTAAAAGATGAAGATCAAATCAAAATAATTCCATTAGAGCTTAATCATAATCAACAAAGTACCTTAACAAGCATAATAGAAAGCAACTACAAAATAGAGAGAGTTTTTTCAGCTAAAACATCAGATGAAATGATAAGAGAGTGATTAGAGGGTATTTATAGGGTCATTTTCATAACCCTAATGGTCAAACCGACCTAAGTCGTTCAACCAGGAATCTTGCCCTCGGAGTCCTTGGGCGAGCTTGGGCATCGAGGGATTCTTCTAATCTTGGTCCTCGGGGTAGAAGGTCGAGGTTTGGCTGTGAGGTAAGATCTTCTCCACAAGGGTGAGGTCTTTATGTCATCCTCGAGGTCTACACACGAGGCAATAGTGCGAGGCAAGGGTCTTCAGTGAGGCTGAGGTGCGAGGGAGTCCAAACTTTGCCTTCTCTGCTTCTTTGTTCATCCAAGTCTTCCTAAGTTTGCCTGCCCCATTCCTTGCATCCATTTGGCCCCAAAATGTTCCTTAAAACACCTAAATCCGCTCTATATGCAAAATGTATGGTATGCAAGTGCACAACATGAAAATTACCCTTAAAGGACTCTAGAATGATGCAAATGCTATGATATAGATGGAAAATGACTCTAAAAATGGTCCTAAAAAGCGTTAAAATCCAGACATATCAGGGCTTAATCACCCGAAGCGATCACTTGATATATTTTTACTGTCACTCGTACATGAGCTTCAACTTCTATGGAAGGATGGGTTTAAGGCATTTGACATATCTAGGCAAGATATTTTCTGATGAAAGGAGTTTTGATGTGGACGATCAGTGATTTTCCAGCATATGGTATGCTTTCAGGTTGGACAACACATGGATGACTATCTTGACCTTATTTCCAGGACAAAACATATTTGTTCCAATTGAAACATGTTAGAAAGACATCCTGTTTTGATTGTCACCGCAGGCACCTACGACCTAGTCATCCTTATCGAAGAAAGTTTTTGAAGGTCCTACACACATTCCAGATGGGAAAAAAAATTCTACTACAATTGTGTGACTTTGGAGCAGACAAATCTTTGAATGTGGTGGTAATCAACATTCTCTGGTTGATAGTTACGGTGTTAATCACAAATGCCATGAAAAAACATTTTTTGGAAACTAGAATAGAAACATGCATATTTTCATGAATGTTTCCAACATTTTGCTTAATACAATCTTAAAAGTCCAAGGAATGTCAAGGGACAACTTGAAATCGAGGATGGATTTTCCTGATATCTGCTGCAGAAAAAAGAGCTTCATATAAAGAGTAATGGGAAATGTGCCTTTCCGATATATAGACTAACTGACGAAGGAAAGTTAGAGTTTTTTAAATGGATCATGCACATTGTGAAATTTCCCGATGGTTACACATCTAATCTCTGTGACATTGTTGATAGTTCTGAAGGTAAATTTGTAGGAAAGAAAAGTCACGATAGTCACGTTATAAATATGGCCTACTACCATTTTCTTTTTCTCATCTCCTTCCAGAAAATGTTACTCATAATTTTCTTACTAAAAATATACATGTTCGGACGTAGAACATTTCAAACAGGAAATTGTCATTTTTTCGTGATATTGGCATGCCGACACTATCTGTGGAAGGGGTACAACAGTTGGACGAAGTGATTCTGGTAATTCTATACAAATTGGAAAAAATAATGCCGCCGTTATTTTTTTATGTTATGGAACATCTCCCATTGCATGTACCATGTGAGGCATTACTTGAAGGTCTTGTGCACTATCGGTGGATGTATCCATTTGAACAGTACATGTATCATCTGAAAAGAAACGTGAAAAACTTAAGTAAAGGCTCCATTGTAGCACAAAGCTTAAATTAAGAACAATCTAATTTTGGTGGGGTTTTTCTCTCATTGAGATTGTTTAAAAAGTTGAAAGCCAGGAAGGCACAATGATGGTGGGGCTCAAACATTGTATCCTGCTTACGTGCCTGATATATTAGTCATGTCGGTAGCCTTTCTAGGAAAGTTAGTAACAGAACACTCCTTGATACTAAACAACTAGATATACATAATTAAATATTGTCCAACTTTATGGAAGTGATGCACTACGAGAGGTAATACCCTTGAAAACTTTGTAGTGACATTCCTAGTTAGTATTACCTTGACAAAGGGATTGTTTTTTTCTTCCTTGTGTATTAGTTTATGTATGCAGCAAGTTAAGGAAACAATTCCAGAGTTAACAGAAGATCAACTTACAGATAGACGCCATGGAGAGTTTCATCGTTAGCTAGCATATTATGTAATATTCTGATAATTATTATAATATATATGTGAGTTTGTTCGTAGTTGTTTACTAAAGCTTCTATTATTCAGGTCTAAACGATTACCGCACATGGTGAGACAATTCCTCCTTGGCTATGTGAGATTATAGCTCGACCTTCTTCAGTTGCAAAATCATACCCAATGTATTGCACCATGTGGTATGGGTTTCAAGTAAAAAGGGATGGGAGTCTGAATCTCACAAAAAATGACACTGTTTTCGCATCAAAAGGAGATATTCATACTACGGCGTCATTTGTGAGATATTAGAAGTCCACTACCTGTGTATGATCGGTATGAAAATGGTTGTATTCAATAGTGATTGGTTTGATCCATTCACATGATTCCGCCGTGATGAGTTCGGTGTTACCTCTATTCATATGTGGAGAATGCTTGAGAAATATGATCTCTTTATACTAGGATCACAATGTAACACCCCACTCTTGGTCTTGAAAGACAAGATGTTATTCCTTGACCTTGCCAAAAATACATTTTCTGAAAAATCGATCAACACCAAAAACCTTGTTCAAAATTCCTAGAAAAGGGAAAATAAAGAGGGGTGATTAATGAATTATTCAATGAGGACATCATTTCTGTCCACTGAGATTTAATGCTCTAGTCTAATTAATGCAAATCTATCTTATACATAGAAAGCAAGCATATACAACTCGTGTTCTTCAACAAGTTGTACCAAATATGCTGGATTGCCTATAGCAACCAACTTCATACTACAGCTTAACCATTCTCTAGATGGCTTTAGAGCCACTACAATTCATCAATTTATTTGCTATGGAAGCAACAGCCCGTAGCTCGATAGATTCCGTAAGAAACATCTAATCATGGAAGCGACAGCCCATAGTTCCTTACATTCCATGTTATCAATTTCTTCATGGAAGCGACAGCCCATAGCTCGATACATTCCATATTCATGGAAGCGATAGCCGGTAACTCGATACATTCTATGTCAACCCTTTAAGAGATTTTTGTTTACAACATTAAATATTTTTCTAACTTTCAACTACTTAAAAAATATTCTATCTCTCACGAGATAGAACAACACCAAAATACTCATATATTTATATATAATAATTTAAGCAACTATTTTATTTCAAACAGTCACAAAAATCCCGAATATATTATTTATTAAATATATAATATCTATTTATATTGTTATATTATATATATATATATATAATATTTAGATAAACTTGACAAAATTAAACTGAAGCTAAAAGACTCGCAGATCACGTCCTCACCTCAATTGTCCGGTGAATAGATCGAAAACGTAGGAAAATAGACAGAAACACATAACCCAGCAGTTACCTTCGTGCACAAGAAACATACAAAATTGGGGTTCTAGATCAACAACATGCCAGACAAGCCACACGACTTCTGAACAGATTTTACCTTGATCTGAATGTCCGATGGTCCTGTTGGCTTCCTGGATATACCCCCTATCTTAAGCCAATTGGTTCCTTGATCCCTTACTCAGATGATAACAGATAACGACTCTAAAGATGCCAAGTCGAACACAGTTATAATAACAGAAATCCAGAATTTTTGCTAAGTCTGAACTAAAACCAAAATTCGCCTTTTACATTAATATGCTCGTAACTTTCCCAATACAGCTCTGATTGAGAAGCTGTTTGCGTTTTCTTGAAAGAGAGATCTTTCCAGAAATACAAACATCACAATCAGAGGCTCAGTAACCGAATAGTTATGAGCCTTGAAATTAAGCCAAACAGATACATTTCTAAACAACAACAATTTTGACGTCTTACATTAGATTGATCGTAACTTCCTTAGTATAAGTTGGATCGGCCATATGTTTGCATCTACAGATTCTAGAGTGAGACATATTTCTAAACCTATAAAAATCACGATTAGAGGATCAGTGATGAGAGAGTTATTGTCCCCAAAAAATAGTGGTTTGGACTGGCTTCTTTACCCCTTGGAGGCTTCACTAGGTTGTTCAATCAATTTTGGCGATGGAGAAACTTGCTCCGAGGCTCGAGTTAGTATATAGGAGAAGAGGAAAAAGCTTAGACGGCGCTCAGAAAATGGATTTAAATAGGAAAACACACTAGGTTTTGGAGTTAGGTTGAGGTCTCAAACCTTCTTTTTTTTCTCAACAGATTTCTCAAACTTAAATTCTTCTCTCACTGGGCTTATGGGCCACGAAATTGAGTTCTCAAAACTCAAGTTTGGGTATCACAACTCTCCCCCACTGAAGGAGAAATCACCCTCAAATTCAACATTCTGGTTTTAACTACACTTATGTCCATAAAGGGCTTTTGGATTCTATAGGTTACATGTCTTTAATGACTCAGTTGTGCTTTACAGAATCAAATAGAAAATACCACGTAAATTTATTGAATAAGGCCAAACTCAGTGTTCTGAAATTTCAAACAAATATAACTCCAATTAAACTAATATCCCAAGCAAATGAACTATTCATTCGTAGAAACACTGATTGTTTATGTCGCATCTTGCTCTGCATTAACATGCTCTCCAACGGCATACACACATGATCTGATTGCTTGCCTTTTCAGAGATGGTGGCATGTTCGCTTCATTTTGCATTCCATGCTCCTCACTGGCATTTGCATGCAATCACGTGCATAATGGCCTGGATGTCCACACCTCATGCAGTTGTCCCTTGCTATGACCTGAAAGCATTTTATTTTGTCCCTCCAACAACTTTTGTCATGACATTTTCCAAGAGTAGCACACAACGGCCGAGTCAGGCTAGGTTTTGAGCTCTGATTATCTCGAGGACAATTTTGAGGCTCACAACCTCTTGCATCTTTAGACTGGGTACACATGAGATCGCTAGCTTCCTCCTCAAATCCTTTCTCGTTTGATGCAGCCATCTCCACGATCTCAACTAAATTAGCATAATCTTAGATTGAGCAAAGGTTACAGATGCTAGCGCGTAAACCTCTCTCAAACCTACAAAAAACATCATGCTTAGTCCTGTGTCTGTCACTGAACCTCCTGAGGCGACTGAACTACAAGTAATCGAAGAACCTACATGCATGCTCCTCCTTACGTTCTCCCATCAAATGCATGTATCTCCATGCAGGTAATGCACTACCAACCCTTGTCTGAACTCCATTGGACATCTAGCGGAACTAAAATTCCTTCTAACGCCCTAACGGCCTCCTTAATAGGCTTTAAAGACTTGTTTACCGACCCTAAAAATCACCACATGATTTTTCTACGTGTCTTGTACTCACTCACATGGTTCCGAAAATCACTTCCCGGAAGCTCGCCCATCCTTTGACTACTCCAACTCAAGCACACGTAACTCTCATGTTTTCTCTAGACAATTGACCGGAAAAATAAGTGCAATTTGGTGAAATAGGTGGCCAAGTCAATTCTTTTAACCTCTCTGCATGCACCACCATGTATCATATTTCCTTAAACTGGGGTGTTACAATTGACTCCCACTAATTTATTGTAACACCCTCGTTATGTACCCATATTGTCACCCCGACGGTATGAGCCATTTTGTCTCCACACACATCTGAATTTAGCTCTAATACCACTTGTAACGCCCCGATTGCCACCTTAAAGGGCCCCATGTCCTCTTCGGGCTAGTGGGCCCACCTTACCAGTCGACAGGTCGGTACGCTACGTCCGGGAGGCTTTAGAGACTTGTTTACCAACCCTATAAATCACCACAAGATATTTCCCTGTGTTCTGTGCTCAGTCACACGGTTCCGAAAATCACTTCCCGGAAGTTCACCAATCCTTTGACTACTCCAGCTCAAGCACGCTTAACTCTGAAGTTTTCTCTAGAGAATTGACCGAAAAGATAAGTTCACTTTGGTGGCATAGGTGACCAAACTAATTCTTTTAAACCTCTCTGCATGCACTACCACATATCATATTTCCTTAAACCAGGGTATTACACACAAGAAGATCAAGTATGTTACATAAAATACCCCAAGGTTAGTGGACGAACTGATCCATGGGTCGTGAAATTGCAATAACTCCAAGAGGTCAAGTCGCTGATGTTGATTTAAAAGAGCCACTACAACAAGTAATGTCAGTGGATTACGAGAGATTGGTACTTCATTAGGAGTTAATCTGGTTGATACTGTAGCAACTCCCAAACCTGAGAAGAAGAGGAAAATTCCGAACATTCTAGTGGAGAGTTTGGAAGTGAAACAACCTCTTCCCAATCCAAGTACTCATCTGATTCTGAATAATTATGCATGTTCAATTGTTTGTTTTACTACTATGTTATGTTTATTTAAAGAGCTAAAAACTCTTTTCTGATGTATTTGAAATGTTTGAATAACTTATGTGAAAAAGTTTGAAGTAGACTCAAACATCACAACACTTATAAATAACGGTACTCGACATAGCAACATAAAAGGAAGTAGTATTACCTAACATCTAGGTAATTAGTAGTACATAACATATAGATTAAAACTTAAATAAGCAAAATGAAACGTAATCAGTAGTACATAACATTGTGTAAGAGATGTTCCATATCTCTATTTTAATACATATCACCAATATGCCAACAAGACAACTAAGCAAAACAATGGTTGGGTGATTTATTTAACCGTACGGTAGGTGACAAAAGGGTTTTTCTGTCCTAAGATCAAATCAATTAAGCATAGTGGTAAGTAAATAGGAATTGTCGAACAAAATACTCAGAGATGCTTGTAAACAACCTATCTACTACTAGATCTTAGTTCAAGCAACCTATCATTCTATCACTAGACAATATGACAAATTACACTAAAAGACAAATTTAAAATAGAATGGAAATGACTAAAATAGAGAAATGACTTAAAAACAGAGCACAACAATTGCAATAATATAGAAATAAGATTAAAGACATATATATCTAAAGGATAGGGAGGTTTATCGGTGATAAACTCGCCGATCCCAACTCGCCGAACTCTTTTGAGTGATCGCTAGACCAGGACAAGGCTAGATCGACTCGTTCTCACGGTGAAGACCCCTATCCGGATCGGATGATCCATTACAGCGCTAGCCGCGATCATGCCAAACCAGAAGCATTAAGCTAAGACCAACTCGTCTAACAGCTGACCTACATGCTAGATCTCTCTTCAGCGGATCAAGCCATCACTCACAAGGCACTTGGTCTCCATTCCCATCGACGCTAGCCTTATATCACGGCCCAAATCAGATCTCTCTTGATCACGGAGAGATCAGCATTAAGCTTAGCCATGTGAGAAGAGATCAGAGTTCATATCATGGCTAGAACGGCGAGGGAATCAACGGATTCACCTCCGATCCCCCTATCCTCGAGATCCACACGGATCTACTCGCGCCTCATGGGTTGAGTGCGGAGGAGTAGGGTAGATCTAGATTGCATAAATATAACGAAACTTAAATGAAATTGCAGAAAGTAAAGATAAAGATCAAACTTAATTCATTAACTTAAAAGCATAATCATAAAGAGTACCTTAAACAAGCATAAATGAAACAACAATAAAAATAGAGAGAGTTTTTCAGCTAAACATCAGACAAAAAGATAAGAGTGTGATTAGAGGGTATTTATAGGGTCATTTGCATAACCCTAATGGTTAAAACGACCTAAGTTAGTCAACCAGGAATTCTTTATATCTTGCCCTCGGAGTCCTTGCGTGAGCTTGGGCACCGAGGAAGGCTTCTTATGTTGGCCCTCGTGGGTTGAGACTGAGTGAATGTTCCGAGTGTAATACTTGCGATGAAGGGATTGATCTTCCCTCGCGACACATAGGTTGGGGCTGGTGACTTAGGCATCCTTTTTCGAGCGTTCTGAGCAACCCTCGCCCTGTGATCCGTAAGGTAGCGATCCAAGGTTGCACGATCTTTTTTGCCTCGCAGCTGATCCAATTGTCCTTTGCTCCAGTTTTAGCTCATTTTCTCCTTCTTTTCCTAGATAAAACTCCAGACTCCAAATTCAAATGAAAAGAAACCAAAATAAACCTAAAAGGACTTAAGTAATCGGAAAATCTATCTAGACAGATGAAAAACTACCTAAAACAAGACTCTAAAACCATCAAAAATCACACACATAAGCTCCCCCAAACTTAGATCTTGCTTGGCCTCAAGAATGTACAATGACCTCAGGTGGAAAAGCTGCACACAAAGTGGGAACATGTTGTCTAACGGACAACTTGCTTAAGCTAAACCGTAATCCACATGTGGGCTCTATAATTTTGGAAACCGAAATGTAATCATCCTTAAAGATAGCATTCAACCTATAGATTCCTATCACTTAAGCTGGTCTCTAAAGGTACAAGTGCAATTCCTTATTTCTTTTTGGCGCGGTCCTCGAAAGAGACTAGAGATCAATAAGTACATATTTCGACTTCCCAAAGCTTAACATGATCATTTTTCAACTTAAATGGTTCCCTCTCATAAAACTTTTTGCTGCCTTATTATTCATTCTTTCTTTTCTTTTTCTTTTTTTTTCTCTTTTTTTTATATGTGCCCTTTTGGCTTTTCCAAAGTTGGCTTACACAAACATGAAAGGTTACGGGTTTACGCTTCCTTGCAAGTTGCTCCACCAACCCATATATGGAGTAGGTTAGCGGATATACACGGACGTGAAAGGCTACATGTTTACACATCCTTCTAGCCGCTTCACCTTTACCACTTACTCGGTTTAAGT
>OVBA01002959.1:0-30898 GCA_900406435.1 Lepidium aucheri
TCTACCATTTGATCAATAAAAGGCAATGGGAAGTGATCTTTCCTAGTAGATAAGTTAAGCCTTCTGTAGTCTATACACATCCTATGCCCCGTTATAGTTCTAGTCGGTATCATTTCATTTTTATCATTTTTAACCACAGTGATACCTCCCTTTTTTGGAACACAATGAACAGGTGAAACCCATTTGCTATCGGAGATGGTATTAATTACATCCACATCAAGCAATTTAAGGATTTCTTTTTTCACAACTTCTTTAAGGTTTGGATTCAATCTTCTTTGGGGCTCTATACTAGAGTGAGACTCATCTTCTAAGTGAATTCTATGTACGCAAAAGCTAGGTGAGATTTCTTTAATATCATCAAGAGAATACCCTATAGCTCTTCTAAATCGTTTAAGTTCGGATAGCAACATTTCAAGCTCATCATCATTCAAGGCGTCATTAACAATCACATGATATGTAGAGTTAGGTTCTAAGAAAGCATACCTTAGCCCTTCAGGAAGCGTTTTCAACTCTACTTTTGGTGCCTTGAGCTTGGACCAATCTTCTTGGGTTCCATCGAGGATCTCCTCGGTCCCATTGATGGCGAGGTGCATGACCGAGTGCTTAGCTAGTCCATGGGCTGTTGAGAGGGTTGAGACTAGCCCTCCTGTTTGCTTATCCTTAACTCTCGACTTCACTAGCTCTTCAATCGCAACCGTACTTCTTTGTGGTTGATAAGTATCCAAGAGGGCCTTATAGAATTCTGCTTCGACCCGTAAGTACTTATCTTGGATTGGTGCGGTTAGTGCCATTTTCAATTGATCTGTAGTAAGCAACTCCTCAAGCAACTCACTTTCAAGATCATCTGTCTCTTGGATCCAAAATGCCTGATTGTCAATAGTAGGTTTCCTTAGTACACTCTCTATGTGGAATTTCATTTTGATGTCCTTGCCCAAGATAAGCTCTAATGTTCCATTTCTCACGTCAATCAAAGCTCCAGCTGTGGCCAAGAAAGGTTTACCAAAGAGCAGAGCATCTTTTGGTTCTTGATCCATCTCTATTACAATAAAGTCGGTTGAGATTTGTATTCTTCCCATGTTAACCGGAAAATCTTCAAACATCCCATGTGGTATCCTCCTAGATCGGTCGGCAAGTATCAATGAGATTTTGCATGCTTTAAACAATTCCAAACCCCAACTTTTTTGCAACCGAGAGAGGCATGAGGCTTATTGAAGCTCCTAAATCACACAAAAAATTGTTGAAGGATAGCATTCCAAGAAAGCACGGGATAGTAAAGGTACCGGGGTCGGCTAACTTTTTGGGTACTTCCTTCCTTAGGATAATTGCAGTAATCTCATGTGTTAGTATCACTTCTCCTTCAATCTCCTTGGTACTTTTCCTTACCGCGTCTTTGAGGAACTTATGATATGGTGGCATCAACATAAAGGCATCAACCAATGGAATTGGAAACTCAATGTCTTTAGTCTGCTTGAGGAGTTGAGTCTTGTATTTCTCAGCAATGCACTCTTTATGGCTCTTTGGGAAAGGTAAGCGAGGACGAATGGGTGGGAGCGGGTTAACTCGCTGTGTTGCCTCGGTTATGGTGATGGCGAGGTTTGGAACATTCTGTCCTCGTTCGCATTTTTTGCGAGGCAGACCATCGAGGGTTCAGGGTGATGTGAGCTGATTAATTATCTGTGTTTGAGAATCACCCCCTTTCTTCGATTATACTGTCCCCAGTATTAGTAGCCTCAGTGTTGGTGCAGCTCACCTTCTGTGCCAAGTGGAATGCAGGAAAACTGTTCGGGTCCTTCCTGGTCGAGCAAGGTGGACATGCGAGGCATGAGTGTAAAATCGGGGTGGGTAGCAATGTAGCTTGTTTTTGTTCAACTTGTTGCAGTCGTGTATTTATGTCGCCGAGCATACCATGAAGATTAGTGTAGCGGTTGTTGATCTTGGAGAACTTCTCTATGAGCTCGCTGGCTGCGCTCTTTTGCCCTTGCAAAATCGCTTGTAACATATCCAATATAGCTGGTTGTGAGACAGTTGTAGAAGGGGTTTGTTCTAGGAGAGTGACCTCTTCCACTCGCATCACTTCTTGTGGTGGTACGAGTGCTGGTTTATTGTGCAATAAACGGTCCATCTTAGCATTCATTATACGGATTTCATCTTTGCTTGGAGCGGCTGAATCAGTAGAATAGGCTCCACTGTGTGAGTCACCCTCATTGTACTGTTCTTGAGCCTGATCGAGGTTTGCAATACGTTTCCATCCAACGGTGATATCCTTGTGCATGAAATTTCTGTTGCTCGCCGTGTCTAGCAGCGTCCGATACCTCGATCGGATCCCTCGGTAGAAAGTGCTGAGTAGGTACTCAGTTATGTAGCCATGGTGGGGACACTGGGAAACGTAATCCTTGAATCTTTCCCATTCATGTGGGAAACTCTCCGAGCACTTTTGAGTGAAATGAAAGATTGCGGTGCATAATTTTGCTGTGCGGGAAGGCGAGTAAAACTTGTTTAAGAATGCTTTCTTGGACTCGGCCCAAGACGTGATCTGACCGAGAGATAGATGTTTCTCCCAATTTTGCGCTTTCTCCGCGAGTGAAAATGGAAATAGCCGCAATCTGAGTACATCATTGCTCAATCCGTCTATTTGGGTAGTGCTGCACAACCTTTCAAACTCATCAAGGTGCGCAAGGGGATCCTCGCATTGAAGTCCATGAAACTTGACTCGTTGGACCATAGCAATGAGGCTTCCCTTGATCTCAAAGGTCTGGTTCAGCACATGTGGTGGAGTGATTCCGTACCGCGGATAGGATGTCTTTGGTTCATCCGTTGCTCCCATCATCCGTGGTTGTATCTCGTCAGGAGCATCAGAGTTGTCTTGATCAGTGTACTCGTCTGCTGATGAGGTGGCCATATCGAGGATAGGGAACAAGGGGTATGAAGTTCCTTGAGCTCGGGTTTTGGCAACGAGTGCAGATGCGAAATTTGGGTTGTTTTTGGTGCCCTCGTGTCCGACTATCAAGGAGTATCTGCGAGGCCTGCAAGGACAGAAACAACAACTTGTCAATATGATTGGAGCTTGGTCTTTGTAGATCCAAGCTGAGTGAAACACAGACAAGTTATAATATTAATGACACTAAACCTGATCATAAGACTAGCAAACTATAAATTAGAACAAGCAAAACTGATATGGCAACAATGCCAATTTGATAAAAGGATTGTCGAACCAATACTCAGAAATTGCTTGTAATCAATCTATCTACTACTAGGTCTTAATTCAAGCAACCTATCAATCTATCATAAAGATAGGCTATGATATCAAATAAGCTTGCAATCTAGCTAATAGGACAAAATAGACTAGAAGACAAACTAAAAACAGAATCTAAGAATTCAAAACAGAGAAATGCATCAAAAACAGAGTAAATAATTACAATAGATGACAATAAGGTTTAAAGCATAGATCTAAAGGATAAGGGAGATTTGATCGGCGGTAAACTCGCCGATCCAACCTCGCCAAGCTATATAGAGCGATCCCTAGATCGGAACAAGCCTAGATCAACCCATTCTCATGGTGAAGATCCCTAACCAATCCGGTTGATCCATTACGGCGCTAGCCACGATCATACCAAATCAGAAGTTTAAAGTTCAGCCCAATACATCTAATAGCCGACCCACATACTAGATCTCTCCTTGGTGGATCAAAGCATCACTCACATGGCACTTGGTCTCCGATTCCTTTGGCACTAGCCTTAGGTCACGGCCCATATCATATCTCTCTTGATCAGGGAGAGATCAGCATTAAGCCTAACCATGTGAGAAGAGATCAGAGTTAGATCATTATTCGCACGGCGAGTGAATTGGTGGATTCACTCATATCTCCCTATCCTCGAGATCCACAAGGATCTACTCGCACCTCATGGGTTGAGAGCAGAGGATCAAGGGAGATTTCATTTGCATAACCACGAAGAACATAAAAGTAAAGAGCAGAAAGTAAATATGAAGATCAAACTAAATTCATTCCATTAAAGCTTAAGCATAAACATAAAAGTACCTTAAACAAGCATAAATGAAAAGCAACAACGAAATAGAGAGAATTTTTCAGCTAAACATCAGATAAAAATGATAAGAGAGTGATTAGAGGGTATTTATAGGGTCATTTTCATAACCCTAATGGTCAAACCAACCTTAAATCGGTCAACCAGAAATCTTTCCCTCGGAGTCCTTGCGCGAGCTTGGGCACCGAGGAGTGGTTCTTGTCTTTGCCCTCGGGGTTTGAGACTGAGTGAAAAGTCCGAGTGTAATAGATTGATATTCCCTCGCGGCAGATAAGTCGAGGTTGGTGACTGAGGCATCTTTTCCTGAGCGTTCCGAGCGGTCCTTGCCTTGTGATCCACGAGGTAGCGATCTGAGTTTGCACGACCTTTTTTCTCCTAGCAGCTGATCCAATTGTCCTTAGCTCCATTTTAAGCTCCTTTTTGCTCCTTTTCCTAGATAAAACTCCAAACTCCAAATGCAAATGCAAAAAGTGCAAAACTAACCTAAACAGACCTAAGTGCACGGAAAATCTATCTAAACAGATGCAAAACTACCTAAAACAAGACTCTAAAACCATGAAAAATCATACACATCAAATAACAAGACAATTCTCTGGTTTGTGAGAGTAGTACGTACTAGATCTATGTTCTTTATTAACTTAAGATTACTAATCAAATTGGTGGCCTTTTGATCCTTACACTTGTTTGGTTTGAGATGTAGATGGAGCCTCCAACACTTATCCTTGGTCTGCCCATTCTCTTGCAGTGATCACACACCATGTTCTTTCTACCATCATGCTTATATTACACAGTATTCGCTGTGGTGAGATTCACACAATTCTTATAAAAAAGTCTAAGATTCTTCATTCCATGTACTAGAATTCTATCACCATTAGCTATGTCTACATTACCTACAACTAGTTCTAAGTTCTCTATAAACTTAAGTTTTAAAAACAAGTGGTGAGACGCACCTGAGTCAATAACAAGAGAGTTAGCCGGTTTGAGAGAGTAGAAAGTGCTAGTTCTATGTTCTCTATCAACTTAAGGTTACTAATCATGTGGAGGCCTTTTGATACTTCCACTTGTTTGTTTTGAGATGTAGATGGAGAATCCAACACTTATATTGTGTGGTCACTCTCTTGTAGTTATCACACACCATGCTATTTCTACTATCATGCTTGTCAAAGACACTATTCTCTATGGTGAGATCCACATAATTCTTACTAAAGAGTCAAAGATTCCCTCGTCCTTGTACTAGAATCCTAACACCAATAGCTGTTTCTACATTTCTTACAACTAGTTCTAAGTTCTCTATCAACTTAAGGTTACTAAACAAGTGGAGAGGAAAACCTGAGTATATAACAAGAGAGTTAGCCGATTTGAGATAGTAGTAAGTGCTAATTCTATGTTCTATATCAACATAAGGTTACTAATCACGTGGTGGCCATTTTATCCTTCCACTTGTTTGGTTTGGGATTAAGATGGAAAATCCAACACTTACCCTTTGTGTGGCCCATTCTCTTGAAGTGATCACCCACAATGCTCTACCTACCATCATGCTTTCAGAAAACACTATTTGTTGAGATGAGCTCCAAACAATTCTTATCAAAAAGACTTAGATTCTCTAGTCCTTGGACTAGAGTCCTATCACCATTAGCTATGTCTACATTACCTACATCGAGTTCTAAAAAAGTTACTAAAAAAGTAGTGAGAAGCACCTAAGTCAATGACAAGAGAGTTAGCCGGTTTAGGAGAGTAGTATGAGCTTAAGGTTACTAATCATGTGGTGGCTTTTTGCTCCTTCCACTTGTATGGTTTGAGATCAAGATGGAGAATCAAACACTTATCCTTGGCGTGGCCCATTCTCTTGTAGTGATCACACACCATGCTATTCTTACCATCATGCTAATAAAACACACTATTTGCTGTGGTTAGATCAATGCAATTCTTTTTAAAGAGTCTAAAATTCCATGTTCATTGTACTAGAATCCTATCACCATTAGCTATGTCTACATTACCTACAACTAGTTCTAAGTTCTTTATCAACTTAAGCTTACAAAACAAGTAGTGAGAAACATTTGAGTCAATAAAAAGAGAATAAGCCAGTTTGGGAGAGTAGTAAGTGCTAGTTCTATGTTCTCTATGAAGTTAAGGTTACTAATTATGTGGTGGCCTTCTAATCCTTCCAGTTGTAAGGTTTGAGATGTAGATGGAGAGTCCAACAGTTATCCTTAGTGTGGCCCATTCTCTTGTAGTTATTACACACCAGGCTATTCCTACCATCATGCTTGTATAACATACTATTTGACGAGGTGAGCTCTGCAATATTCTTATCAAAAAGTCTTAGATTCCCTATTCATTGGACTAGAACCCTATCACCATTTGCTATGTCTACTTTCCCTACAGCTAGCTATACTTTCTCTATCAACTTAAAGTCTAAAAAAATGATGAAAAGAACCTGAGTCAATAATTGGAGAGTTATCCGGTTTGAGAGAGTAGTAAGTGCTAGTTCTACGTTCTCTATCAAATTAAGGATACTAATCATGTGGTAATCTTTTGATTCTTCCACTTGTTTGGTTTGAGATCTAGATGGAGAATCCAACACTTATCCTTGGTGTGGCCCATTATTTTGTAGCGATCACACACTATGCTTTTCCAACCATCATTTTTATAAAACACACTATTTGATGCAGTTAGATCCACATAATTTTTATTAGTGAGTCTAAAATTCCATATTCCTTGTATTAGAATCCTATCACCACTAGCTATGTCTACATTACTTACAACTAGGTCTAAGTTCTCTATCAACTTAAGGTTACTAAACAAGTAGTGTGAAGCACCTGAGTCAATAACAAGAGAGTTAGCTGGTTTAGGAGAGTAGTAAGTGCTAGTTCTACGTTCTCTATGAACTTAAGGTTACTAATCATGTGGTGCACTTTTGATCCTTCCACTTGTATGGTTTGAGATGTAGATAGAGAGTCCAACACTTATCCTTGGTGTGGCCCACTCTCTTGCAATGATCACACACCATGCTATTCCTACCATCATGCTTGTATAACATACTATTTGATGATGTGAGCTCCACACAATTCTTATCAAAGAGTCTTAAATTCCCTATTCATTGGACTAGAATCCTATCACCATTAGCTATGTCTATATTCCGTACACTTAGCTATACTTTCTCTATCAACTCAAAGTTACCAAACAATTGGTGAGAAGCACCTGGGTCAATATTTGTAGAGTTAGCTTGTTTAAAATTCTAGTAAGTGCGATTTTTACGTTCTCTATAACCTTAAGCTTAGTAATCATGTGGTGGCCTTTTGATCCTTCCACTTCTTTGGTTTGAGATGTAGATGCATATTCCAAAACTTATGCATGGTGTGGCCCATTCTCTTGCAATGATTACACACTGTGCTCTTTCTACTATCATGCTTGTATAACACACTATTTGTTGAGATAAGCTCCACATGACTCTTATCAAAGAAACTTAGATTCCCTATTTTAGATTTCCAATTCCTTGGACTAGAATCCTATCATCATTAGCTATGTCTACAGTCCCTAAATCTAGTTGATAGTTCTTTATTAACTTAAGGTTACTAAACAAGTGGTGAGAAGCACATGAGTTAATAACAAGAGAGTTAGCCAGTTTGTGAGTGTAGTAAGTATTAGTTTTTGTTCTCTATCAACTTAAGGTTACAAATCATGTGGTGCCCATTTGATCCTTCCACTTATTTTGTTTGAGATCTAGATGGAGAATCTAACACTTATCCTTGGTGTGACCCATTCTCTTGTAGTGAACACACCATGCTCTTCCTACCATCATGCTTATATAACACACTATTCGATGTGGTGAGATCCACACAGTTCTTATTAAAGAGTCTAAGATTCCATATCTCTTTTACTAGAATCCTATCACCATTAGCTATGTCTACATTACCTAATGGTAGTTCTAAGTTCTCTATCAACTTAAGGTTACTAAACAAGTGGTGAAAAGTACCTTAGTCAATAAATAGAGAGTTAGCCATTTTGAGAGAATCGTAAGTGCTAATTCTGTGTTGTTTATTAACTTAAGGTTACTAATCATATGGTGGCTTCTTGATCCTTTCACTTGTTTGGTTTAAGATTTAGATGGAGAATAAAACACTTATCCTTGGTGTGGCGCATTTCCTTCAGTGATTAGACACAATGCTATTCCTACTATCATGATTGTATAACACACTATTTGCTATGGTGAGATCCACACAATTCTTATTAAAAAGTTTAAGATTCCCTATTCCATTTACTAGAATCTTAACACCATTAGCTCTGTCTACATTACCTAATGTTAGTTCTAAGTTCTTTATCAACTTGAGGTTATTAAACAAGTGGTGAGAAGCACGTGAGGCAATAATAAGAGAGTTAGCCGGTTTGAGAGGGTAGTAAGTGCTAGTTCTCTGCTCTCTAGCAACTTAAGGTTAATAATCATGTGGTGGTCTTTTGAACCGTCCACTTGTTTGGTTTGAGATATAGATGGAGAATCCAACACTCTTCGATGGTGTGGCCATTCTCTTCTAGTCACCTTTTGATCCTTCCACTGGTTTAGCTTTAGATGTAGATGGAGAGCCCAACACTTATCCTTGGTCTGGCCCCATTCTCTTGCAGTGATCACACACAATGCTATTCTTACCATCATCCTTGTATAACATACTATTTGATGAGGTGAGTTCCACAAGATTCTTATCAAAGAGACTTAGATTCCCTATCCCTTGGACTATAATCTTATCACCATAAGCTATGTCTACATTCCCTACCGCTTGCTCTATTTTCTATATCAACCTAAAGTTACTAAACAAGTGGTGTGAAGCACCTGCGTGAATAACAAGAGAGTTAGCCGATTTGTTAGAGTAGTAAGTGCTAGGTCTATGTTCTCTATCAGCTTAAGGTTACAAATCATGTGGTGGCCTTTTGATGCTTCCACTTTTTTGGTTTGAGATCTAGATGGAGAATCCAACACTTATCCTTGGTGTGGCCCATTCTCTTGTAGTGATCACACACCATGCTTTTCCTACCATCATGCTTATAAAACACACTATTTTCTGTGGTTAGATCCACACAATTCTTATTAAAGAGTCTAAGATTCCTTATTCCTTGGACTAGAATCCTATTACCATTAGCTTTATGAACATTCCCTACAACTAGTTCTAAGTTCTCTATAAACTTAAGGTTACTAAACAAGTGGTGTGAAGAACCTGAGTCAATAAGAAGAGAGTTAGCCTGTTTGGGAGAGTAGTAAATGCTAGTTCTATGTGGTGGCTTTTTGATCCTCCCACTTGTTTGGTTTGAGATGTAAATGGAGAGTCCAACACTTATCCTTGTTGTGGCCAATTCTCTTGTAGTGATCACACACTAGGCTATTCCTACCATCACTCTTGTATAACATACTATTTGATGAGGTGAGTTCCACACGATTCTTATCAAAGAGACTTAGATTCCCTATTCCTTAGACTATAATTTTATCACACCATAAGCTGTGTATACATTCCCTACAACTAGCTCTACTTACTCTATCAACCGAAAGTTATTAAACAAGTGGTGAGAAGCACATGATTAATTAACTGCAGAGTTAGCCGGTTTAAGATTGTAGTAAGTGCTAGTTCTATGTCCTCTATCAACTTAAGCATATTAATCATGTGGTGGCTATTTAATCCTCTACTTCTTTGGTTTGAGATGTAGATGCAGATGCCAAAACTTATGCCTAGTGTGGCCTATTCTTTGGAAATGATAACACACTGTGCTTTTCCTACCATCATGCTTGTATAACACATTATTTGTTGAGATGAGCTCCACATGATTTTTATCAAGGAAACTAGATTCCCTATTTTACATTCCCTATTCCTTGGACTAGAATCCTATCATCATTAGCTATGTCTACATTCCCTATAACTAGTTATCAGTTCTCTATCAACTTAAGGTTTCTAATCAAGGGGTCAGAAGGAACTGAGTCAACTTCAAGAAAGTTAATCAGTTTGTGAGAGTAGTAAGTGCTAGTTCTACGTTCTCTATGAACTTAAGGTTACAAATCATGTGTTGGTTTTTTTGATCCTTCCACTTATTTAGTTTGAGATGTAGATGGAGAATCCAACACTTATCCTTGGTGTGGCCCATTCTCTTGTAGTGATCACACACCAGGCTCTTCCTGTCATCATGCTTATAAAACACACTATTTGCTGTGGTGAGATTTACACAATTCTTATTAAAGAGTTCAATGTTCCATATTCCTTGTACTAGATTCTTGTTACCATTAGCTATGCCTACATTACCTACAACTAGTTTTAAGTTCTCCATCAACATAAGGTTACTAAACAAGTAGTGAGAAGCACCTTAGCCAATAACAAGAGAATTTGCCAGTTTGAGAGAGTAGTAAGTGCTTGTTCTATGTTCTCTATCAAATTAAGGTTACTAATTATGTGGTGGCCTTTTGATCCTTCCACTTGTTTTGTTTGCGATGTAGATGGAGAAGCCAACATTTATCCTTGGTGTGGCCCATTCTCTTGCAGTGATCACATACCATTCTATTCCTACTATCATGCTTGTATAACACACTATTCGCTATGGTGAGATCCACACAATTCTCATTAAAGAGTCTAATATTCCCTAATCCTTGTACTAGAATCCTAAAACCATTAGCTATGTCTTCATTACCTACAACTAGTTCTAAGTTCTCTCTATCAACTTAAGGTGACCATACAAGTGGTGAGATGCACGTGAGTCCATAAGAACAGAGTTAGCCGGTTTGATAGAGTAGTAAGTGCTAGTTCTACGTTCTCTATCAACTTAAGGTTCTTATCATGTGGTGGCCTTTTGATCCTTCCAATTGTTTAGTGTGAGATGTAGATGGAGAATCCAACACTTATCCTTGGTGTGGCCCATTATCATGCTTTTATAACAAACTATTCGCTATGGTAAGATCCACCCAATTCTTATTAAAGAGTCTAAGATTCCCTATTCCTTGTACTAGAATTATAACTCCATTAGCTATGTCTACATTACCTATAGCTAGTTCTTAGTTCTCTATCAACTTATGATTACTAAACAACTGGTGAGAAGCACTTGAGTCAATAACAAGAGAGTTAGCCGATTTGTGAGAGTAGTAAGTGCTAGTTTTACGTTCTCTATCAACTTTAAGGTTACAAATTCTGCGGTAGCCTTTTGATCCTTCCACTTGTTTGGTTCTAGATCTAGATGGAGAATCCAATGCTTATCCTTGGTATTTCCCATTCTCTTGTACTGATCTCACACCATGCTCTTCCTACTATCATGCTTATAAAACATACTATTTGCTATGTTTGGTAGACAATTCTTATAAAATAGTCTAAGATTCCATATTCCTTGTACAAGAATCCTAGAACCATCATTAGCTATGTCTACATTACCTATAACTAGTTCTAAGTTCACTATCAACTTAGATTACTAAACAAGTAAGGAGAAGCACCTGAGTCAATGATAAATAGATTTTTGAGGTCTAGTTATGCGCAAATCAATCCATCTAGGTTTGTAGCAGGCAATCAGTTTTAGTTCAACAAGCTAATCCAAGCCAAATCAAGTATTTCAATCAAGCAACTCAAATAGAAATCAGAATATAAACTAAAGAAGAACTCACAACAATATCAAACAGAGCAAGTAAAAACTGAGCAATAGGCGAAAGACAAAATATGAAATGCAATAACAATATATGATCAAGATGGGTTCATGTGGAGCTAGGCTAATCGACCATGGCATAGCTGGAGTTCTCTGAATTTGTTTAGCAACCTATTAAGGCGATCTCTAGGCATAGATTCAATCAATCAAGCAATCAATATCGTTCTCGT
Source organism: Lepidium aucheri (assembly GCA_900406435.1). NCBI lineage: Eukaryota > Viridiplantae > Streptophyta > Magnoliopsida > Brassicales > Brassicaceae > Lepidium > Lepidium aucheri. The sequence goes on from OVBA01002959.1 coordinate 11,867, forward strand.
GACCATTGAACTCAATCCATATGCAATCAGACCAAATATCCTTGGCGATCCACATTCGATTTATCATTAAGAAATAATTTAAAACAGCCAATAAACTCTCTAAACTACAAAACTCTTGGGTTAGAGAAGTAAATCCCAATTCTAAGTTCATTCAAGAATTTTGACAAACACCTTATGGGTGTAGAATATAAACATCATATTTCAAGTGATCAGGTTGAAACAAGCATTAAGTGCACATAGAAATAGAGAGGTCTGAACATTAATAACCTAAACAAGAGAGAAGATCATCAAGGATCTAACAGTCGAAGTGGCAAAATCAAAGTGAAAAGAGAGAAAACAACTTAAAACTTTGCTAGAACTGGAAACAAAACGTGCATAATGAGTTTGTGGGCTAAAGAAGGTATTTATAGCCCATTACATAAAACCCTAAAAAGGTAAATGCGGAAGAAAAAGTCCAAAAAAATGGATAGAGAACTTGCAGATCAATATCGAGTTCTGGTGGAGTTCTGCCTTGTTCTTCAGAAATGCCATAACTCATGGTGCTAGTGCGAGGGCTGTGTTGGAGTTGTTTGTCCGGCTGCACGTGATATGCGACTTGACTAAGAGAACGCGAGGGTATTGTCAAGGAGGTCAGCTTTTCTTCCTTTTCAGCTTCCTTCGTTCGATCTAAGCACTCCAGTCCGGTCCTTGCAATAGCAAATGTCCATAATCGCTCTAAAGTGCTATAATTTTTCTCCCAAAGTACCTAAAACACTCCATATGCAGTATGCATGCAATGTAAATGCAAAGATGTAATATGAACCTAAAAGGACTCTAATATGGTGCAAATGCAGTGAATATAGATGTAAAATGTGTCAACTAATGTCCCTAAACATGCTAAAATGCATACATATCAATTCCACCAAACTTAGTCTTTGCTTGCCCTCAAGCAAATGCATAGAACTAAGAAGGAAGAGAGGTTGCAAACACAGGGAAAATCTACTTCAAACAAACAACTCATTAGATTGAAAACCGTAATCAACAAGTGAACCCATGTACCTTTGGAAATGCCACAATATACTTGCATCCAAGCTTAGCACTCAATCCTAATATCCTTAATGCCTAAGCTAGTCTCTAAGAACACAGATTTGAATTCTTATTTCTATAGGTGAATGCCTCAGGAGGGAATATCAATCAATGGACTTATAATTCAACTTCCTTGAACTTAACTTGACTTATTCGATTAAGCACATTTATCTTTTCTTATTTTGGTTCAGTTAGCACATGATGGTTTTTAGGATCTACAACTGATCAAAGGTCTGCTTCACGTCCCTTTTAAGGATCTATAAACGTGAGATGGTTGCTTAATGTCATGCTCTCATCTTTCTCAGTGAGGCACGAAAATTTATGGGTTTATGCACATTCCCCGTTCACCTTAGGCATCATTGAATGAGCTGCATTTGAAGAGATTTACTTTAAATTACTATCAAGTTAAACCCAAGGAAGGAAATGCATTGAGGCATCATTGAATGAGCTGCATTTGAAGAGATTCACTTTTAGTTACTATCAAGTTAAACCCAAGGAAGGAAAGCATTCAATGCATGTGATGGCCTTAATTCGGCGGTTTAAGTTCAATTAGTAGGAGACAAATCAGGTCCTTTCGAGTCAGAACACAAGCATAGGTTTCCTAGGTGAATGATCTACCTATCAGCTTTGTAAAGGGGAAGATCGCCAATTCACAAAGCTCACTATGATTACTAGCCAACAACATAATGAAAATGTCTATCCTTAGCAAAATAATTCCCAAAACACAAGTGCAGCTAGACTCAATCCTGTATGAACGCAACTACATGACACTCTTTTTATGGTGTTTTTGAAAAGTTTTTTTCGATTTTCTTAGTTTTTATATGCCTTATATGCTAATGCATGATAAACATATACTGAAAAGAAAGATCTTTATGGATTTTTATGCCTTACATGATATGCATGAGCTACTATGGAAATCAAACTAAGAGTCACAGTAACAAAGTCAATATCTAGTAGAATCTTTCCCAAAAATTAAATCACACAGTCCCTTGTGTGCATAAAAGTTCGAAGAAGAATTCTACCAGCAACAAAAGAGAAAGATAAATGCAATGGTATTTACAATGGGATAATTGAGTGGTACCTCAGAAGCAAAAATAATTGGCTGTGGAAGCGTTCATGGACTCTAGAGTGTAACGCTCCATGTTTTAGTGAGCCTTGAAACCATGCTACTCGAGGGCTGACTACGAGTGTTGATAATCTGGTGCGGTTGGCTAGAACTCGCGCACTTCCACGATGAGGGCTAACTGCAAGGCTCGTCCTCTGGCTTTGCGTGGCCTTCTTTGGTATGTTCTGAGGTCCACAGATGAATGCCTAGCTGGAGCTGAGTCTGGCTCACGTGTGTGCTCAACTAAAACTGAGTGACTCCTTTGCAGAGTGGGCTGAGGCTGAGAAGATTCACTAACAAATTTCTCCTTGAGTGAATGAATCTCCTTTCTAGCTCTTGTCGTTCTTGTTTCCACTCCTTCCTATATTTTACCAAACCCTTAACCTTCTTAACCATCCACTTACTTACTTTCTAGAGCATTCCTATGTGCTTTTGAGCTTCATGGGTGGAAGCTCCATGTCTTGATGCAATGTGCTCTTCGAAAAAGTAATCTTCTGGTTCTATCTTTTCTGTTGCTACAGAAAGGACGGGTGGAGGAGCTGGGATTTGACTTCGTAGATCGAGTATGGTGTGCAGTAGTGGAATAAAGTCTGCATTCCTACCCATCCTGATTGAGGTGAATTGAGGACAAGGAAAGAATATGCTAATATCAGGCTGTTCTGGATGGGTGAACCTATATATTAGCTGGTCTTCTCTTCTTTGCCTAACCAATATATCAGATTTCTTCAAGTAATTCACATCCATGAACTTGGGTTCGATCCATGCTGATTTTTCAACCTTCACTTTGCAAGCATTCATGATTTGAGTCACAACACCTCCAATGTAAATCGGTTTTGACTTTCTCTTCCTTGCTTGAGTAATAGCTCAAGTCCTGTAAGTGGTGAGATGCTTGGCTAAGACGAATGCTAGTCTAGAGTTGCTATCACATCCCATGAGTGGCTTTCCACTCGGTGTCTCATCCACTATCTCCTTTAATGCTGTAACAAGCAGCTGCATCTCACCGCGAGTAATTGATGCTGTTGTTGGTCTTGCAAAGAGGAGGTTCGCAACAGCCCTGTGCATGTAGTTTATATATGGATTTCTGATCCCACCACCCTTGCTTTGTGATGCATCAAACACTCCAAAACCACTTATCATACACAAAATTTCATCCAGCTCATTCACATCCATGTTCAGATAGGCGACTACCCAAGGAGGAAAATCAAATAACTCCTGAATTTCCCTAAGTGTGAACTTGTAGTTCTGCTTATGCACTGTAAAGGTTATATAGCCGCCTCCATACTCATGAACCCCCACTGTGGCTAAAAACTAAAGTGTTTCCGCCTCATATGTTTTGAAGACTAAGGACATGAAATGGGAGACACCACATCCTTAAAATAGCAAAGGATCATTAGTCTCTCGGTGTGGATACAGAGCTCCCGTGAAGTCCATCATGCTCAGCGCCTCATATGCACTCTTCGGACTGGCCTTTCTCCTTGGTGCTTTTCCTCTCTGCCCGCACTGATCCTCCTCATATGCTATTCAAGCTTCTTCCTCAGTGTTACCACCTCTCATCAAAGTCTTGATTGTCTTTGTCTCGATTTCTGACTTCTCTCTACTCTCATCATTTCCTGAACCGTCCGCTTGAACTTTATTATCATCCATTGGAGAACCTTCTTCCTAGTGTTCTTCAACATTGGGTTCTCCTTCAATCTCCTCACCGGTCACACATAGCGTTTCTTCTTCACTCTCAGATGGTGAAGCTAATCCTTTGCCTTTATCAACATGAGCTCTGCTCCCTTATCCAGTAAATATGCCCAACTCTTCTCTGCTAAGCCTAATAAGTGCCTTCTCCTTCCACATCTGTTGTCACTCCAAGACGCTTTGGACTGACCTAGTAAGAGACCCAAAATCGACTTATCGGCTTAGCGAGTTTGAGATAGAACAGTTGCACCAACACTTCCACCACTTGGATTAACCACGGTTTTATCATCATTACTGTCTGGTGCTAGTATCAAGTTTCTGTTTAATGCAGTGCTCCTGTCCGGTGGGTTAGATAAATAGTCACCACCAGATCTTGCCTTGCGGTCTCTTACTCTTTCCTTGGCTCATGAATAGATCTCATGGGCACGCCGTGAGTTAAGAGAAGAAGAAGGCATCACCACAGATTGGAATTGATGTGAAAAGGTTTTCAAGAGTTCACCGGAACAGTAACTCCCGCAGGCGACTCGTAGTGGCTATAGCGAGTTGTGGTCTTTGACCCATGAAAAGTAAAACCGCAAACCCTTCTGAACATTGACTCGTGGACAGAACTTGCGGTAACTTGGAGAGTTGTGACCGACAACTTTGAGAAATCCAACTATACAACCCTCTCGACTGGAACTCACTGCTCAGACTCGAAAAAGCTCGGTGAGTTGCGCCTTCTGAACTCAAACTGGGACTGAACAAAAGAGAGATAAAGCTTTATAGTAAGAGAAAGTGCTGAGCAATTGTGTGGAGTGTTGGTGAAGGATGGAGCCGTTTATTTAGAAGGAGAGGTGAGATTCTTGGACTTGTTGTGGGAGACCAACCCATGTGAAGTTATGACACAAAAGGACAACATTGACTTTTTTTTTGCTCAACTTTATGCCAGAACTCGCGTACTTCTTGTCTCCCACTCGGTGTGCAGAATCATTCTGCTCCATTCTCAGCCATATAATTCAAACTGATCCAATTTCAGCCACATATTGCGTAACTCGCAGTGGATAACTCACTAACCATGTTCAAGTTAAGCTTACTAGCCCTTCTAAAAGCATAATGTGGCCAAACTCGCGTGGGCCCCTCACAATGGTACCTTCGAGTTCTGCAGTTTCAGTCCCTGGAATCCCAATTCTCATTCACCACACCAGTTTAGTGAATGTCCCATACTCGTTCAGATCATTTTCATGCATGAAAAATATTCCAAAGCAAAATATATATGGATGGAGCTGGTTTAGTATAAAATGATATGAGCTAAATCCTTAATGATCATTCAATAACTTCAGAGATTAAGCTAATGAGTCTAAGCTAGTAGAATAAAATTTTTGGCTTAAATTTTTGGCTTAAATTTTTGGCTTAAATTTTTGGGTAATGCATTTAGTGGGAAGAGTAAAAGTAAATAGGGGAGAGTGATTTTTCTTTTCAGAGCTTGTCCCGTAGTACTTTTACTTCCACCTAATGCATCACAACAAAAAGGATATAAGTGTGCTCCAATCCGAGTTTTGCCTTCAGGTAAGGAAAGGAATTTAAAAGCCTTGTCGGTCCCATAAACTCGAATGGACAACATGACCTCAACAAGTTGAGTTCCAAGAAATTTTAGCCTCATTGTGCTGAACTCGACTGGTCCATGTCGAGTGCTAATTTTGAGTACAGCAGGTTATTGGCTCGTTGAGGTTCAACCTTCCCTAATTGATGCCTTTTACCTCTGTACTCGATTTCATGAAACTCAATGACCTGAAGAATAGAAAAAATATCCACAAAAACTAAAAGAGATTGCAAAATAAGATAAAAGTAAAGATTAAAAACTTAAACAAAATATGTACAAAGGATATGCTTGGGACTTCCTCTCAAGTGAGCTTGTTTACAGTCCCAAGCTCAACTCTTCAAACCTAATTGACTAGTGTGGTAATGGTAGAGGAACCAGAGTCACCTCCTCATCGGTCACAACAACCTTGTCATCAACGACCTCCCTTATAGTGAAGCTTTCGCCCTCTATGGTCGGCCTTTTTGATTCCCCATTTAGATCAAACTCCAGCTTGATGTCCTTTCCAAGGTTCAGCTGAATGGTTTGGTTCTTAACATCAATTATGGTTCCAACCGATGCTAAGAAAGGCCTGCCCAGAAGCAGAGAATCTTGAGGCTCTTCATCCATTTTGATCACAATGAAGTCAGTAGAAACTTCTACATCGCCTGTCTTGATAGGAAAATCCTCCAGTAAACCATGAGGTAAACGTGTGGTCTTGTCACCCAGGATTATATACAGCTTGCATGATTTATAATCATTAAACCCAAGTTTCTTTACCATAGTGAGAGGCATCTAGCTTATAGAAGCTCCAAGATCACAAAGACCCTTCTCAAAAGTTAGATGACCCAAAGAACAAGGCAGAGTGAAAGTCCCTGGATCATAAGGCTTTTCTTGGAATATCCTTGCTTGAGCTAAGTCCTTACACTCAGAAGTTTCTACTACCATCCCTTCCACTCTCTTGTTTCTCTCCTTAACAACTTCTTTGAGGAACTTTTGATATTGAGGGATTAATGCAAATGCATCCAAGAGAGGGATTTTTAATTCAACCTCTTACATTTGTTTATAAAAAAGATCCTTATACTTCACTGAATGATCCTTTTTAAGGTGTCCAAGGAAGTGTGCTTGAGGCTTTAGTTGAGATTGAGCTGAAGATTTGCTCAAATCCTTAGCAGATGCAAGTTTCTAGGCATCAGAAACCGGAAATCGCACCTCACTTTCACAAGGGCTAGGGTCGAGGTCAACCAGTGGAGGCGAGTTTGAAGCTCTTTTATCCTCCCCTTCTTGGATCACACTGTCCTCAGTGTTGTCTTTAATTCCACCTTGTGAAGGAAGTACTTTACTACTCCAGAATGTAACGGACTAGTAATAGGTTTTAGGCAAGAAAATTGATCGAAAGAGAATGATTATTGAATCAGTGATGTTTAAAAACTCATTAAGAACCATCCTAGGGCATGAGACACTCAATTAGACCAACCCACTTTCATGGCACTGAATCCTATTATCAATCAATGAATCTAGCTAAACTTCCTTTTGTAAATTTCAAAGATCAATAAGCAATAAACTCAAGCTCACCAAGACCACTTAACACCCTAACTTCATTTTCCAATAGCTAGGGAAGCTTAACTAACAAAAAGTCATTCATGAATTGTCACAAACACCTTCAAGGCGAAAATATCCTAGCTTCTATATTTAAGTGATCAAGATAAATCTAGCATTAGGGCCACTCTAAGTGAAGGAATCCAAAGATCTATCAACATAAATACAAGATTCAACCATCAAATCGTAAGATCTACCTAACCATCAACATTTCACTTCACTTCTCAAACATAACAACAAAGAAACTCAAAACAAAAGATTCAAAGATAAACGTAAAGATGAAGAGAAGAGAAAGGATGAAAAACTTTCAATCGATGGGAGAAGATGATCCAAAGATCATCTTCCCCTTGGATTTTCACTATTCTCCCTCTCTCTTTCTCTCAAGTGGCCGCTCAAAGGAATGAAAAAAGATTCAGATTTTCTTAAAAACACCCTAAACATTTGGGTTTTAAAACAATAAAAAACGGACCCGAGTCAACCTAGGACAAACCACGTTAGACCAAATAAAATGATAAAACTGATGCTGAGGTCGAGGTCCTGAGGTCGAGGTACTCATCGATGAAGTGTTCATCCAGAAGGCAAATCCGGACGCGTTCCACTTGAGGCATGTATTGTCGAGCTGCGAGTCGATCATTTGGATTGCGACATGTTTGGTGCAGAATGGGCTTCGTCGAGGTGCTTGTTTCGGGTGGTTGGTTGAGGAAGAGTGGTCCAACATATTTGGAAGCCAAGTTCTAGAAGTCAACTTCAGGGTCGAGGAAATGTCCATCCATGAAGAATTCTTGGATGCATCCGGATCAAGGTGTTGTGGTTGGTCTCGAGGTCGACGCTCTGGAACGCATGACTTCAGCTGTGAAATGTTTTATGTCGAGGTCCTAGGCTCGACCCAAATGTCAAGGATGTGCTACCCAACCTATTCCTGCAATGCGATCCATAAATCAATTGCCGGGTTGCGACTATCAACCACAGGGTCGAGAACTCTTCTTCCTGCATCAACCCATGGACATACCATCGACATTCCTTTGTTGAACTCGAGGGCGATGCTCGATCCAAACACTCCTCTTTCTTCCTTCTTCATGTTTCCTTGGTCCATTTCTATTCCATGATTGAGTGCCTTATCCCATGAACTCCAATCCTCCATACATAGCTCCATATCACCTAAAATGAATAAAAAAAGAAGAAAATATGCAAATGAATGATCCTAAAACTCTAATGCATGAAATATGCAAGATGCAATCTAAATTGAGATCAAATGCAACCGATATGAACGAGAATGATGCAAAATCTCAATGAAATCTAGCACAATATTCACATATATCAACTCCGCCAGACCTGTCTTTTGCTTCTCCTCAAGCAAACAAGCTACATGACCGAAGAAGAGGTTTAAAAAACAAAGGGAATATCTCACCTAAAATGGACAACTCATCAAGCTAAAAACCGTAATCCACATATGAAACCCTTTTTAGAAAGACCACAATATAATATTATCAAGTAGCATCCAATCTCGATATGTCCTATATCCAAAACCAATTTCTAGGCTCTTAAAATGATTCCTTATTTCTAATGGTGAAGGATTCTAAAGAGACTATCGATAAAAGAACATACTATTCAACCTCCTTGAACTTAGCAGGACATTTGATATGTATTCTCATTTAAGTTTTTATTCATTTCTTGTTTTAGCTTTATTTGCACATCCTTAAATTTTTATGATCAACAACCGATCAGAGGTTTGTTTCATGTCTGTTTTAAGGATCTACAAATGTGAGAGAGTTGCTTCATGTCCTTTTCTACACTCTCTAAATGAGACACGAGAATGTACGGGTTTATGCACATTTCTTGTTCACTCAAAATTTCATCGAATGAGCTCAATTATAAGAAAGATCACTTGGTTTGTCAAGCTAATCTCAAGGAAGTAACACATTGGATGCATCTCAAGGCTCTAAATCAGCAGTTTAGTTCAATTAAAGGAATCAATTCAATTTCTTTCAAGACACAACACAAGTATAGAAATTCCAGGTGAATGATCTATTAACTTTCTGAAGGGTATAACTTTGACTCAAAGAGCTCACAATGGTCACTAGACATCAACCTAACAAGATTGTTCACTTCAAGCCAGGAAATTCCCAAAACCGAAGATGCAAATGGTGATGCAATCTTAAATGCTTCTAAACTCAAACACTAAACAAAAATTTCTAAAACCGAAGATGGAAATGATGATGCATTGCAAAATGCTTCTAAACTCAAACACTAAAAAAATGCAAGTGCAACTAAATGCTTGTTTTTTTTTGAAAATTCTTTTATGCGTAATGGAATGCCAAATATGTACATGCAAGACTCGAAGAAATAGAAAAACAGAACAACTAAATTAAATATCCTTCCCTACTCCCGACTTACTTCTCACTGTCTCGGTGAGGAAGTTAACCCAAGAAAGAAGAACCGCAAATACAAGGCAATATAAAGAAAAGTAAAAACTAAAAATATGTACAAGGTTGGTGGTTTAGTATCTTTTCTCAGGATTGAGCTCAAATTCGATGAAGCAAATACCGGAAGGATCGTGGTCGTGAGGTCTTGTCGAGTTTCATCGACTGTGAGGTCAAGGAAGTAAATCCAGCATTGACTCGTGGGAAGTACCATCGAGTAGAGGATTGTCAATCTTTAGGTTGGGTAAGTGAGTTCTAGCACTGACCCACGCGGTATGCAGCATTGGCCATGGATCGTCGAACAACAGGTCGAGGATTTGTTTCCCATATCGATCTATGGTACATATCGTCGAGTATCCTCAATCGACCTTTGGGTCGATCATTTGTCGTACCACAATCTACATGTAGTACATTGAATCATGCGTATCATCGACCTAATCACGTCGATTCGAACCTCGATCTTGTATATTCTGCTAACTCTCGATACATTCCTTCTATCAATTTCATCGACCCGATGGTCAACCTTTCCACCCATTTTCTATTTTTAACCCAATCTCAATGCCTAGACTTCTTGTTCAACTCCCTCATTTTCCTACAAGCAAAACCACCACAAAGCATACACAAAAAGAAATAAAACAAAGAATATAAAAGCTATGTACAAGGATACCATGGGATTTCCTCTCAAATGTGCTTATTTTACGTCTAAAGATCGACATTGTGCACCATTTTAATGCGATGATAGGATCAGAAATCAGAATCTTCTCTGTAACGTGTCCTGAGATTTGACTCTCCTTTCACTTTTCAAGATAGGAGTGTGACATGAGTTTGGATCTTCCAGATCATACTCATCATGGAACCATCCCCTAAATTCATTCATCCTAACCTCCTTAAAAAATGGTAACTTTCAGTGATCATCAAGACCCAATTCAACGTTGAGGATTATGCCAAGATTCTTGCTAGAGAGTTGTCCCTTTGAAGATTCTTCTTCATCACCTTCCTTGTAGGCCATTTCTATAAGATTATCTTGCTTCCCTATAGGTTTTCAACTTTTGCTTATTGCTTGAATATGGGTTGGACATGCATGTGTTCCTTAGGTGAAAGCTCATTCTCAACAATTGATTTATCCATTGTGTCTTTCATGCATTCAACGACTACAACATCATCACAAGGATCTTCATACCTAATCGCAAAATTCTCATCAACCTTGCAACCAAGAAGAAGTTCAAGTTCTCGCACGGTCTCCTTAGCTTCTTGAAGGAATTCATCCTCTTTTGGTAAGCTCCTCCTTTGGTGCATTGAACTCACTCAAAGGGTAATTGTCGATTGTGTCCTTACCAATTTTGTTGGTCTCTTCACTAGTGCTAGAACTTGTCTCCATATCCATTAGCTGGGTTTCATCACTCTCTTCCTCCAAAGAGTCTAACATCTCCTCAATTGGTGTTCCAAGTCAATTACTTTTGAACGTTCTTCTCAATAGCACAAGGCAAAGTGGATGGAGTGATTATGGAGCTACCTTCATGACTATCCATGAACATACCCTCATCCATCCTCTTCTTGTGAGTGGCCATATCCTTCGAGTCTCATTCCAAAGCAACCCATTGACATCAGTCCTGCATAAAGTATTCTTGTAATACCTCTCTTGTCCTTCTAAAACCAACTTCAGCAAGTTCTGAATTTCTCTTTTTTCAGAGATTTGGGAAGGATAAGCTTAATCATGTTCATACTCCATGTCCCAAGGTTGGCATATCTCACCATATCCATATTGGTTTCCTTGAGAAAAATTTCCATATAGAAGTCCTTCCTGAATAGTGGGTGTGCTTTCAAAACCGTGATAGCTAGTGGGGTCCCAAGCCATCCCTCTCTCGTAGGCTTCATAACAAGCCTTCCTCATGGAGACTAAATATGAAGCCATGCTTTATCCCTTGTGATTGTACCTTTAAAAAGAACAAATCCTTGAAAGAAAGTTAGTAACCAATCTTAAAGAAACAAAAGCTGTAGAATTAAATCTAATTCATATCCTAATGACTAATTGCATAGACTCCTCGGCAACGGTGCCAAATTGATACACAATTAATTTCAACAAGTACAACATGTCAATGCAATAGTTGAGGATCAAATTCATAGAGAATCTAGAATCAACGCACTAAGATAGCAAGAATTTGGACTTAAGCTATAGCAATAGATGAGGGAAAATTTAGATACGAAAGCTACTCAACACAAACAATAAACAAACTAAACTCAAACTAAGAAACCAACATAAAACAAAGCAAACTCAACTAGAACAAATGACTAACAAACTAAACAAAGACAAAGGACAAACAAATAATAGGTTTTAGGGAAGGCAATTGATCAAAAGAGAATGATAATCGAATCAATGATCTTTAAAGACTCATTAAGAACCATCCTAGGGCATGAGACACTCAATTAGACCAACCCACTTCCATGACATTGAATCCCTTTACCAATCAATGAATCTAGCTGAACTTCCATTTTCAAATTCAAAGATCAATAAGCAATAAACTCAAGCTCATTAAGACCACTAAACACCCCAACTTCACTTTCCAATGGCTAGAGAAGCTTAGCTCACAAAAAACTAATTCGAGAATTTGCACAAACACCTTATGGGCGGAAAATATACTAGCATCTAGATTTAAGTGATCAAGATAAATCTAGCATTATGACCACTCTAAGTGAAGGAATCCAAAGATTTATCAACTTAAACACAAGATTCAACCATCAAATCCTAAGTTGTACCTAACCATAACCTATCACTTCACTACTGAAACATAACATCAAAGGTACTCAAAACAAAAGATACAAAGATAAACATAAATAAAAAGAGAAGAGAAAGGATGAACAAGTTTCAATAGATGGAAGAAGATGATCCAAAGATCATCTTTGCCTTGGGTTTCCACTATTCTCCCCCCTCTCAAGTGGCTTCTCAAAGAAATGAAAAAGATTCAGATTGTCTCGAAAAACCCTAAACATTTGGGTTTTAAAGCAATTAAAAATGGACCGAGATTGATCCAGGACAAACTAGGTCAGACTAAATAAAATGATAAAACTCATGCTGAGGTCAAGCTCCTCAGGTCGAGGTACTGGTCGATTAAGTGTTCATCCGGAAGGCAAATCCGCATGCGTTCCACATTGGGCATGTATCACTGGGCTGCGAGTTGATTGTTTGGATTGCAACATGTTTGGTGCAGAACATGCTTCGTCAAAGTGTTTGTGTTGGGTCGTTGGTCGAGGAGACTTGTCCACCATAGTTGTAAGCCAATGACCTGACTGTTGAGGTCTGGAAGTTGACTTCAAGGTCGAGGAAGTGTTCGTCTGTGAAGGATTCTTGGATGCATCCAGATCGAGGTAACAGTTGATCTTGATGTCGAGGCTCAGAAACGCATGGATTTAGCTTCGTAATATGTTATGTCGAAGTCCTAGGCTCGACTTGAAGGTCGAGTATGTGCTACCCAACCTATTCTTGCAATTTGATCTATAAATCAATTGACAGGTCACAACCATCGACCATTGGGTCGAGAACTTCTCTTTCCGCATCGACCCGTGGACATACCGTCGACCTTCCTTGGTTGACCTCGAGGTTGATGCTTGATCCAAACACTCCTCTTTCTTCCTTCTTCATGTTTCCTTGGTCCACTTCTATTCCATGATTCAGTGCCTCATCTCACAAAACTCAATCCTCCATACATAACTCCAAATAACCTAAACTGACTCAAAGAAGAAAAAAATATGCAAATGTATGATCCTAAAACTCTAATGCATGAAATATGAAAAATGTTATCTAAAATGAGATCAAATGCTACCTATATATATGAGAATGGTGCAAAATCTCAATGAAAACTAGCATAATATTCACATATATCACTTAAACGATAGTTGCCCAGTAGTCTTAATAGAAGAAGACGCTTGCTGACTCTCCACATACTTTAGCCTAGCATTGAGATTCTCAAACTTGCAGTTAAGATTGCAATCTGACCCAAATCTCTTTGGCGTTCGACATTCACATTGGCATTAAGAAACAATCTAAAACAGCCAATAAACCCTCTAAACTACCGAGCTCTTGGGTTAGAGAAGTAAATCCCAATTCTAAGTTCATTCAAGCATTTTGACAAACACCTTATGGGTGCGGAATGAAAACATCATATTTTAAGTGATAAGGTTGAAACAAGCATTAAGAGCACATAGAAATCAAGAGATGTAAACATGAATAACCTAAAAAAGAGAGAAGATAATCAAGGATCTAACACTCAAAGTGGCAAATTAAATGTGAAAAGAGAGAAAAACAACTTAAAAATTTGCTAGAACTGGAAATAAAACGTGCATAAAGAGTTTGTGGGCTAAAGAGGGTATTTATAGCCCATTACATAAAACCCAAAAAAGGTAAACGCGGAAGAAAAGTCAAAAAACAAAAAACGGATAGAGAACTTGCAGATCAATATCAAATTTTGTGGTGGAGTTCCGCCTTGTTCTTTAGAAATGCCAGAACTCATGGTGCTAGTGCGAGGGCTTTGGTGGAGTTCTGTGTCCGACTGCACGATCCACGACTTGACTAAGAGAGTGCGAGGAGTGATGTCGAGGAGGTCAGCTTTCCTTCCTTTATAGCTTCCTTCGTTCAAGCTTAGAACTCAAGTCCGATCCTTGCCATAGATAATGTCTATATTCGCTCCAAAGTGCCCCAATTTGGCTCCCAAAGTACCTAAAAATGCCATATGCAGTATGCATGCAATGTTAATGCAAATTATGCAATATGAACCTGAAATGACTCTAAATTTGTGCAAATGTAGTGAATATGGATGTAAAATGTGCCAAATAAGAGCTCCAAAACATGCTAAAATGCAGACATATCAGTCAATAACAAGGGAGTTAACCGGTCTGGGAGAGTAGTAAGTGCTAGTTCTACTTTCTCTATGAACTTAAGGTTACTAATCATGTGGTGGCCTTTTGATCCTTCCACTTGTAAGCTTTGAGATGTAGATAGAGAGTCCAGCACTTATTCTTGGTGTGGCCCATTCTCTTGCTTGTATAACAAATTATTTGATGAGGTGAGCTCCACATGATTCTTATCAAAGAGTCTTAAATTCTCTATTCCTTGGACTAGAATCCTATCATGATTAGCTATGTCAACATTCCTTACAGTTCTCAATCAACTTAAGGTTACTAAACAAGTGGTGAGAAGCAGCTGATTCAATAATAGGAGAGCTAGCCGGTTTAAGAGAATAGTAAGTGCTAGTTCTACGTTCTCTATCAACTAAAGGTCACTAATCATTTGATGGCCTTTTTATCCTTCCAGATGGAGAATCCAAAACTTCTCCTTGGTGTCGCCCATTCTCTTGCAATGATAATTGATATACGTAAATATTATGCTATTTTTCATTATGATTTTGCATCATTCTCATTCATATAGGCTGAATTTAGTTTCATTTTAGATAACATTGTGTAGAGTTCATGCATCAGAGTCCTAAGATCATGCATTTGCATATTTTCTCCCTTTTGAGTCATTTTAGGTGACCTTGAGCTTAACTTTGAGGAGTGGAGATTTTGGCCTTGGATCGGTCTCGTGATCGACTAGACAAGGTCTATCATTCGCATTGCATCGCACACAGACGAAGGAACGCTTGACCACTCGACCAAATGTCATGGACCAACAGAAAAAAGAATTGGTACGCATAAGGACAACGTGCTGGATCATGCGGTCTAGAACAGGAGGTCGACTCTAGGACCTTGACACATCATATTCTAAAGATGAACTTCAGCGTTCCAAGCATCGACCACCACGTTAATGGTGACGACCCAATCCGGACGCACACAACGCAGGAAGCACAGGAATCGATTACTCAACCCTCAGCCCGACTTGGGCAGGTTGACCCTGGATCGTTGGCTTCCAATCAAGCTGGAACTCACTTTCTCGACCAACGGCCTGATTTTTAATATGGTCGATGAAGCCTTGTCCTGCACAAAAAGCTCGTGAACCACTTACTCGACCAATGACCAATGGACTCTTGCTTGATGGAACACATGGACAATTTCCTTTTTGGATGATGCTTACTCGACCACCAGGTCGATAGTGCTACCTTGACTGAACCACATTTACCAAGTTTTTTGGTACGACCTGGTTTGTCCTGGGTCAACCCAAACCCGTTTTAATCACTTTAAACCCCTAAGTTACTGGTAGTATGACATAATTCAGATTCAAGCTTTAATCTCCTAAGGTTTTTCTTAAGAACATTTGAGAGAGATTGAGAGAAAACATTGACAGACTCATTTGGACCATCTTCTTTGAAGATATTTGAAAAATCTCGTAATCTTATATATTGTCCATTTCATTATGTTCATCATCTTATCATTTGTCTTTGCTTTTATTTTTGATATGTGTGAGTCGTTCATAGAGTGGTTAAAGGCTTGGTAGATCATAGGGTTGGGTTGTTGATTTTTGATGCTTAGGTTGTTACATTCCTTCATATTAGGTGGTCTTAATGCTAGATTCAACTTGATCACCTGAAAATAGATGCTAGGAGATTTCATGCTTGAGAGGTGTTCGATGAAATTCTTGAATGACCTTTTAAGAGCTTTTCTTCCTTAACCTTCGAGAAATGAAGTTAGGGGGATTAGTGGACTTAGTAAACTTGATCCTCATGCTTATTGATTGATTGGTTTGCAAAATCAGAGTTTAGTAAATCGATTGATTGATATAGAGGTTAATAATATGATAGTTAGTTGGTCTAGTGTTGTGATTCATGTCCTAAGCTAAGCTTTATTGTACCTTTTTCATCATTGGTTGAGTTCCCTTTCCTTAGATCGTTTGCCTTGCCTTAGACCATTTGTTTTAATCAATTGTCTTTTCTTCTTCATTGTCCTGTTTTTGACTGATCTTATTTTGTGCTTGAGTTTATTTGGTTTATGCTTTGTTTGGTTTAGATTTGGTTTGAGTAGTAGTTGTAGTTGTCAATCTCACACTTCTTGATTTCTTTAGCTTAAGTGATAATCCTATAGTTCTAGTGCGTTGATTCTAGGTTCTTTGTCGTTCGGACCTCAAGTGCTTCAACGGAAGTTTTTTGCATTTGTTGAATTATTTCCTTGCTTGCTTGTCATCACACAAAAGAAAAAACATAAATAACACACCATGCTCTTCCTACCATCATGCTTGTATAACAGACTTTTTGTGGAGATGATCTCCACACAATTCTTATCAAAGATTTTTAGATTCCCTATTCCTTAGACTAGAATCCCATCACAATTAGCTATGTCTACATTCCCTATAGGTAGTTCTAAGTTCTCTATCAACTTAAGATTATTAAACAAGTGGTCAGAAGCACCTGAGTCAATAACAAGAGAATTAGTCGGTTTGTGAGAGTAGTAAGTGCTAGTTCTACATTCTATATCAACTTAAGGTTAGTAATCATGTGGTGGCTTTTTGACCCTTGTACTTGTTTGGTTTGAGATGTAGATGGAAAATCCAATATTTATGCTTAATGTTTCCCATTCTCTTTCAGTGATCACACACCTTGCTCTTCCTACCATCATGCTTATATAACACACTATTTGCTGAGGTGAGCTCCACACAATTCTTATTAAAGACTAAGATTCCATATTCCTTGTACTAGAATCCTATAACCATTAGCTATGTCTACATTCCCTACAACTACTTCTAAGTTCTCTATAAACTTAATGTTAGTCAACAATTGGTGAGAAGCACCTGAGTCAATAACAAGACAGTTAGCCGGTTTGTGAGAGTAGTAAGTGATAGTTCTACTTTTTCTATCAACTTAAGGTTACTAATCATGTGGTGGCGTTTTGATCCTTCCACTTGTTTGGTTGGCCCATTCTCTTGTAGTTATCACATACCAAGCTCTTCGTGCCATCATGCTTGTATAACAAGCTATTTACAGAGGTGAGCTCTACTTGTGTGATATGAGATGTAGATGGAGAATCTAACACTTATCCTTGGTGCAGCCCATTCTTTTATAGTGTCCACACACCATGCCTTTCACACAATTCATATCATAGAGTCTTAGATACCCTATTTCTTGTACTATTATCCTATCACCATTAGCTATGTCTTCATTCCCTATAGTTAGTTTTACATTATCAACTTAATGTTACTAAATAAGTAGGGAGAGCACCTTAGTCAACAATAAGAGAGTTAGCCGGTTTGTGAAAGTTGTAAGTGCTAGTACTATGCTCTTTATCAACTTAAAGTTATTAATCATGTGGTGGCCTTTGGATGCTCCACTTGTTTGAACTGATATGTGGATGGAGAATCCTACTCTTATCGTTGGTCTGACCCTTTTTTCTGCAGTGATCACACTGTAATACCCACATTTGGTCAAACTGAGAACACACTAGGTGCAGTACGTGAATGTGGTACATATGGGCGAACCAAACATGGCCATTTGGTATTTTTGAGCCAAGGAAAGGCATTGGAAGCCTAAAGAATGATTAAGGTCAGACAAAACCATGGAAAATAAGTTAAGGAAGGAATTTAGGACCATAACTTAGGATTTGGACTGAACCAAGTGGATCAGACAGCTTGGTCGGATCGGACAGCTTGGTCGGATTGGACATGATTAGTCCAAGTTTGGATATGAACCTAGGAGTTTCAGACATGTTGTGTCTAGTTTTTGACAAGGTTTAAAGTTTAAGACAAGTTTGGTCGGAATTTGGACAAGTCTGGTCCGTGTTAGGACACTAGGTGTTAATGATAGGACAAGGGTTCTCGTTCGGACAAGAGTTTGTTATGTGTCCGAACGAGTAGCCTAAAGGTTAAACGACCAGATTTAGTGTGTTATGGACCTTGGGTTATTTTGAATGGGCTTGAGCCCGGTCCAACTAAAAGAATTAGGGTTAGGGATTAGGTTACCCTAAGGGTTATAAATAGGAGCTTTAATCCAACCTTAAAAGGGAATCCGCACAAGTTGACCTAAAAATAAGAGAGAGAGAACTCGTAGGAGGCTGAGAGAAATCGATTTAGTTGAGGCAAGGAAAAAGGACGAATTGAGTTGAAGGTCTTGCTAGTATTGGCAATTCGAACCCCATAGAGCAAAGAGGAACCCGAAAGAGTTTAAGGCAAAGGTGAGTTCATGACCGTGGGCTAGATTAGATACGTGTTTGGTAATAGGTTGAATGGAACCCTAGAATGGTTAGGTTGAATGATTGATTGTGAATGAAAGGATCATGTGGGTCAAAATTGTGATTGAGAACCATGTGGTTCATGACCTGTGACTTGCGAACCTTAGTGTTCGGACATGTGACTTGCGAACATAATGTTTGGACCTGTGACTTGCGAACCATGTGTTCGGATCTGTGACTTGTGAACCTTAGGGTTCGGACCTGTGACTTGTGATATGATATTGTTATTGCTCTTGACTCAAGGTTACTTTTGCTGATCCGGATGTACCCTGGGTAGTTAAACTAATCGATGAGTAAACCCTAAAAATTGTGATTGTTCTGTGGTTTTACATGATTTGTTATTGAATACATATTCTGGTTATAGCCTAGTGGGATGGGAGGACCGAACCACTAAGCAATTCTTTTGCTTATATAATCTGCGTGATTGTAGGTAATTATCCGACCAATGATCGAGAAAGTGGCTA
>OVBA01002960.1:0-30891 GCA_900406435.1 Lepidium aucheri
CAGATTTATATCAAGGTCATCCGATAAATGTCTCCCCTTTTACAGGATACTTAAAGGAAAGCAGATAGGGGGAAAGCTACAGTTCGAATGGAACGAGCAATATCAAAATGCCCTCTATGAGTTGAAAAGATACCTCGCTGAACCACATATCATGGCAAAGCCAGTAACTGGGGAACCATTGTATCTTTACGTCGCAGTCTCAGACTCGGCTGTCAATGGTGTACTGGTCCGAGCTGACGGAAATGATCAAAAACCAATTTATTACGTGAGCTCCATGCTCGTTGGAGCAGAAATAAGATACCCGATCGAAGAAAAGCTAGCACTGGCAGTGGTTACCTCAGCTAGGAAGCTCAGACCCTATTTTCAGTCCCATCCGATAGTAGTAATGACCTCGCAGCCTCTTAGAACGATCTTGCACAGCCCAAGCAAGTCAGGAAGATTAGTAAAATGGGCTATCGAGCTCAGCGAATACGACATCGAGTACCGAATCCGGACAAGCATAAAGTCTCAAGTGTTGGCCGACTTCGTCATGGAACTAGCTCAAAATAACAAAGTCGGGTTGACTCCGAGCGGGAGCAGGAATCGGCGTACGACTAGTATCCCCGGCCGGCGAGCTCATTGAGCAATCTTTTCGCCTATGTTTTGATGCATCAAACAATGTCGCAGAATACGAGGCGTTAATAGCCAGTCTAATATTAGCTATGAGTTTGGGAGTAAAAAAACTAATGGCTCACACGGATTCACAACTTATCTCTAGCCAAATAAAAGGAGAATATGAAGCAAAAAATCAAAGGATGAACGCATATAAAGAGCTTATCAGCAGAATAATCAAGCAGTTCGACATTGTCGAGCTCAACAAGATCCTGAGAGGAGAACATACCGCGGCAAACACCCTCGCAGCCTAGCCGCAACCTCCGATTTGGACACAAAAAGGGTAATACCTGTTGAGCATATAAAAAGGCCAAGCATCAACCAAAAAGACGTGTTGGCAATTGATCATCCCTTAAGCGATGAAAACAACATGGCTAGCGACGGCGAGCTAACCTCTATTAAGGAAGATTGGCGCAACCCAATTCAACGCTACATACGAACTGGAGAGCTACCCTCAGAAAAATGGGAAACTCGGAAAGTAAAATTGCAAAGTGCGAGGTACGCGATAATAAGTAACCAACTCTATAAAAGAAACATATCTGGCCCCTATCTGCGGTGTGTAAGCAACAAGGAAGCGGCCGATATCTTGAGTCAAATGCACGAAGGAAGCTGCGGTAACCACGCGGCAGGACGAGCATTAGCAATTCGGATTAAGAGACAAGGGTACTACTGGCCAACGATCATCTCTGATTGCGGGAAGCATTCTCAAAAATGCCAAAAATACCAAAGGCACGCGCCAATGATCAACCAGCCAGCCAAGCTCTTTAGCTCGACAATAATTCCTTACCCGTTTATGAGGTGGTCAATGGACGTTGTAGGGCCATTAGAGCCATCCGGAATACGTCGAGTCCGTTTTCTCCTTGTCTTAACTAATAACTTCTCTAAATGGGTCGAAGTAGAAGCGTATCCAAATATTACAGGAACCCAGGTGTCGGATTTCCTGTGGAAAAACATTGTGTGTCGCCACGGACTCCCAAGCGAGATAATAACAGATAACAGAACGAACTTAACCTCAAAACTCGTCAAGTAATTTTGCGACAAATGGAAGATAAAACTGTAAACCTCGACCCCGCGCTATCCGCAGGGGAATGGACAAGCTGAGGCAATAAACAAAACTATTCTAAGTATTCTTAAGAAGCGCCTCGAATCAAAAAAAGTCGGGATAGTACTCCGAGCTAAATGGTGTACTATGGGTGTACAGAACGTCGCCGAGAAGAGCAACAGGGGAAACGCCTTTCTCCTTATTGTATGGTGTAGAAGCCGTGGTGCCAGCTGAAATCTCAGTTCCAAGCCTAAGACGGACTCAGGCTCCAAAATCAGAGCGCGCGAATAGTGAGATGCTCGAGCACGCGGTCGACCTGATAGAAGAAAAGAAAGACATGGCCAACTTAAGACTATAGAATTACAAAAATACGATTTCAAAGTTTTATAATGCTAAGGTCAACTTAAAAAAGTTGCATATAGGCGATTTGGTGTTAAGGAAAGTGTTCGAAAATATCCGCGAGCTAAATACGGGTAAATTGGGAACATCTTGGGAAGGCCCTTACCAAATCGAGGACGAAATCAGACCCGGAGTGTACAAAATTTAGAGCATTGATTCGGAAAAAACAGAGCTAAAGCCATGGAATGTAATGAACCTTAAGAAATTTTACATCTAATAAAAAATAGTAAAAACGCACGATAGATGAACTATGTAAGGCTTGATCCTCTCGGCGAGGTACATAGACAGCTTGCTGAAGCAAGTGCAGCCCAAAAAAAAAAAGAAGATAAATAAATATAAACGGCTAAGTAATAATCAAGCAAATGGGAAGTCAAAAGAGAGGCAAGAAGACCAAATAGATAATGGGCAAAAGTTTGAGTAACTACAAAAGAGGGGTAAAACCCAATACTGAAGTAAGTAAAAATTATAAACTAATTAAAAAAAAAGGGAGGAGGGCTATGCGTCCAACTCATAGTCTGAGACTTCCTCATATTCGGCTTCCCCTTCTTTGCGAAGCTCGAGGCATTCGGCGGTCTCCTTCTCAAGGTCCAGAGTATTACTCCGGACTCTGGCCAAGAAGGCTAAGTTGCCCAGGGCCTCGCGAGCTTTCAGCTCCCCTTCAACAGCTTTCTTCTTCTTGCTCCATTTTTGAGCAAAAGCTACTTTGACCTTCCGCAAAGAAGAAGCGACCTCGGACCTTTCAAGTTTTAGAGCCTCAATCTCCATAGTTAATTTCTCTATGATAGCCTTAGAAGCTTCATGATGTTCCTGTAGCTCAACGCGTGCTTTAGCTTCTTCCTCAAACTTCCACCGCAAGTCACGGTTGAGCATCTCGGCCGATTCGGCTCGAAGCAGAGCTTCGGATTTTTCTCCTTCTAACCTCTCCCGCTCCTTTTCCTCCTTCTAAAGGGCATCTTCTTGCTCGTCGAGCTTGGCAGCAAGTTCGTCACGAGCAGCTTTGAGACCCCGCACCTCATCATGATGCTTTGCGATGAGCTTCCTAGTACGCTTTTCGACCGAGTCGATGTATTTATTTTGCATCACGACTCCCTAAACGAAAAACACAACAAAATTCAAAGTCAACCAAGAGAAATTAAACTAATATAGCAAAAGAAACCATAAGCAAGAATACCTTAACATTGGCGTCGCCCATGGCCTTATACTCAGCGCCAAACAACATCTCTTCCACCGGAGGAATCTGCATCTCCGGAGTCCTGAATTTGAGCAGAACGGCCCGAGGATCTTGCGGCGGTCGGATGTTCCGAGCAGCTCCTGACGAGGTACCGACTCTTGGGAACAGAGCCTCATTCCCATCCTCTGGCGCGGCAGCCGAGGTGGTCGTAGTTGCTTTTACAGAAGAAGGTGGAAGAGGAAGAGGAATCACCACCTGAGATGAAACCCCAAGGGGAGCCGCCGTAACATTAACCGTAGACGACGGTGTAGAGGTAGGAAGAGTTGCTTTCCCTTCCACCTGAGAACCATCGACCTCCATTTGATCAGAGGCAGGAGCTGCGAGATCCTGGCGTGTTTCCAGGTCCGGCAACTCTTTCTCAGGAAGAACGGGCGCCTCCTCCATATGGGTAACAGGCGCCGCCTCTTCGATAGTAGGGGGGAACGCCAAAAGAACAGGCGAAGTGCTCGAAGAAGGGATCAAATCCTCTATCGACACCCCGGCAGCGAGGTCCCTTGATAATCGGGCTGGGAGAGAGATCGGCATGCTTTCAGCTCTCTTCGACCTCGCTTTCCTCTTACGTCGCGAGTGACCACCTTCGAGCAATAGAGTCTTTGAAGCTAAAAACGAAGTAATAAAATAAAAACAATGAACCAAATTCTTATAATAATAATGATAATTAAAGGATTGAAAACTTAAGAAAAGCTGCCCTTTACCTGAGTGAGAAGACCAGAGAGCGTTGTCGAGCCTTTCCCTTGAAAATGCTTTCCACGCTGTACCGTCTCCCCTGAGCAAAGCGGCAAATTCGACGAGCTCGGGAGATGATGGGAAGCTGATAATACCTGGCAACGTGAAAACAATGGTTAATAAATCATAATATAGTAAGTGACACTAACAAAACGTATATAAAAATACAAGTAATAAAAGCAAATAAAGGGGTCGTCCGCGACTCCGAAATGCCCACCAAGCTCGCGAGCCCACGAGGTTCGAACGCGCGTAACCGGGAAATTGCTGATACTCGAAGTGCAGATCTTGAAGAAGAAGTACTGGTCCGGCTTCTTCGTATCTTTATTAGGAAGGTCGTCCACGACCTTCCGATCCTTTCTTAGCGACAGATAATACGTGCCTTGCCCCTCGGGTTCTTCTTGACACTACAGAGGAGTCTCAGATCTTCGCCGCACATGGGACGCCCAACCTCGACGGCCCGAGTAAAAATAGCCAGCGCTGTCCTAATAACTGACGAGCACATTTGGGGGAAACAGAGCCCCACAGCGTCAAGCCACGCCAGTAGTTCGGTCGGGATCGGGAAGCGGAGCCCGCACTCTGAGAAGTAAAGCGCGTACGCGCATAAGTAACCCGGCGGAAGCACCTCCGGAGACATTCCTGGCCTCGGAACCAAAGTTATCACCTCCTCCGGGAAGTTGAACTTTTCCCCGAACTTGGTGAGGAGACTTCGAGTAAAGGCCGATCGGGGGTAAGGTCCGAACTGCTCATCGCCCTCTGGAGGGGTGTTCGGTATACATCCTCCTCCACAAAGAACTCAACAGCGTCATGAGGGTCGCCTTCAGAACTTGAAGACGAAACTCGACAGTCCGGCGACGAGTTTACTCTCTATCGACGTGTTCTCTGTCGCCGCAGGGGAAGAACAGACCCCTCACTGATGGTGTCTTCTGACGTAGCTCGAGAAGTGGAAGACATTTTGGAGGGAAGAAATGATGGAAGGAAAGAAAAATTAGAGAAAGGTGATAGAAATACCTGTAATAAAAATGCAACGTCGCAGAGAGAGAGTGTCGATTGTAACGGAAGCAGTAAACGGAGAAGAAGATAAGGAGTGGAGGGATTTCATTAATGATGAAATTCACTCCTCGGTAACTGCAAATGTGTGCTCGCACAGTACGGCTCGATGCTTGCCACGTGCACACATCCAACAGCGAAGTGAGGAGGAAGTGGAAGCGTCTAATCAGAAAGCCGCCCCTCGAGAACCATGGGAATACTTTCACGCCAGCCCGCGTGATGCCTTCCACGTGGACGAAATCAGCAGGGTAAGAAGGCATGCGTTAAGTCCAACAATCACTCACCCAAACCGCCATGTAAAAACCACGCAACAACTTTTAGTAAACCGGGACCAGGCCACATTATCGGTCCAGGCCCAGTTGGAAATAAGAGAAACAATAAGCCCAGTAACAGATTCGAAATTTTCAAAGCCCATCGGACTGATCACCCGATGAGGCCATAAATCCATAATAGCCCAATGACAACAATATAAATTGAGGCAGAATGAATTCGAACATAAAATTATTACATGCAATTCAAATACTCGAGCTATCACTGTCTTGAAACCAATGGGTAGCTCGACAAAAACAAAGAAGAAGAGAAATGAATACAAAATGACTTTTCTAGCCTTATTAGGGTAAAGCAAAAAAAAGAAAGAGAAAGAAACAGGGGAAATCTAATCAATCCTCTGAGCTGCCTCAGTTGGACCGACCGGAGGAAGCTCAGAATCCATCAAATCCTCGGGTCCGCTTCTTCCTGAAGTGTTAATCCCAGTTAGATCCGAGGCAGCCGCCATGCCGAGATCGAGCTCTAGGTCCAGTTGCTTGTCTTTGAAGCGTGTCTCTTCACTGTCGAGGTTCAGAGTACCCTTTCGGATCAGTTCAATCATGTCAAGGTGAGTGTCAATATCCGCCGCTTTAACTTTGAGCTCTCCTTCGGGACTGCGTTTATCGAGTCAGGCTTTCAGCAGAGCGTAGCGCTCACGATACCTTGTGGACAAATCCTTTGTAGCAGTTTCGACCGCAGATTCGATAACAGTTTCCCACGCCTCGGGCTCTTGCTAAAGTATTTTCTCAAGATCAGCGATTCTTTTGTTTAAAGATGAGGCCTCCGAACGCACTTTCTGAATCTCAGCAAGGGTTTTCGTCTCATGATCCTGGGCAAAGCTTAGCATATTAGTCAGCTGGTCGACCATTTTGCTCGACTCTTTTGACGACGAGTTAGGGAGTTTAGCTTCGTAACCACCTACGCATTTATTTAATGCCCCGGTAGCCTGCGAAAGCAAAAATTAAATAAAAGAAAAAAGATTATAGTTTATAGCAGATGCGGAGAAATTAAACTTACATAGCCGAAAGCCTCAAGAGCCTCTGTATAATTAGACTTCTCAGACATATCTTTCAGTGCCAGCATAATACAACCCCGGGGTTTGAAGTATCTTAACACAATAGCCATGCCGTGCCGATCTTCTACGATTGGACAATCTCTGTCATGCGTGAAACTCCATTGGAACTTGGGTTTTGACGAAGGGCGAGCTGCGGCGATGCCAATGTGTGGAAACCCCAGAATCAATATCCCTGGGGGCTTCGAGGTCGCCAACCTTGTCATCCTCGCGTGCATCACCCGACGTGCGGGCACGCTTCGGGGAGGACTCCGCTGAGTCGGACCTCTTTCCTGTGACTTCTGCTTGATCATGATAAGAGCGTGGTGGAGGAGGGAGCTCACCTTTGTCAGTTGAGACCGAGCGTTTGTAAACCAGTGATCGCGGAAGGGAATTGCCAGGATAAGAGGACGAACTCCAATTTTGAAATTTCCCTGAGACAGGATAAAATACATCAAGGGAAAAACAGAGTCATTACATTTTTGATAAAATGTTGGTAATAATAAAGAAGTAGGCGATGAGCTTACTGGGAGAGCTTGAGTTCCGAGAGTGATCATCGGCTGAGGAGCTACTTTCCCTCATGATAAATCCGATTAATGACTTTTTGATCCTAAAATATGTTTAAACGTGATGCATCGCACGTCCTTATATAACCATAGCAAGAGAATATTTCGCAATAAATGGCAGATCCGAGCCAATCAAGAGACAACTAATTTTTCGGTGCACATTTCAAAATTTGAAGGAGGATATGACGGAATATGGTGAGCATATCCCGGAAATGAAGCTCATAGATTCAGCGAGGTGCTAAACCGTATGAGCTGGGGGGCTATTGTTGGTACATGGCCCACTTGCTCCGGAAGGCTCATTAAGACCCATACCTGATTGGCTCTTTCTCCTTCGAAGGTCGGCCCAGGCCCATAAGAAGATTCAAACTGCTCAGCACACGCTGGCGAGCTCTGAAGAAGAGGCCGAAAAAAGAGAAGGGGAACAACACAATTAGGTCAGAGGTTTAAGCTTATAAATAGAGGAAAGTTGTAATTAGAGGGGATATCTTTTGTAACCTTAAGCAAAAATCAATATAAGAATTGTTCTTTCCATTTTCTAGTTCAAAGTCTGAGATCTATCTGTTTACTTTTGCTTCTGCCCAAATTGAAACCGATCTTAAGTATCAACATCCACTCTCCAAGCCTCATAGATTCGGACGTACTTTCAACAGAGTTAAAGCATTCCGGAGAAAAGAAAAAAGTTCGATTCAATTAAAGATTCTCAGTACAATCATGTACACGTATATTGTTTAATTAAATGATTTTGGCATAATCTTTTATATTGCATTTTGGTGGATGCTCTTCTTTACGATAACAAATTTCGAATATAAATATTTTTAACATATGCAGGACAAAACTTTAGACAGATGTCTTACAAATCATTGTGTTCTTGTTTCAATCATGAAAAGAATATTATTTCCATGATATGATTAAGAGCATCGAACTTTCAATGTTCTGTTTTTCTCTGGGCTTACTATTTTCTAAGAAACGTTATTACAATTATAGAGATCACTTTGATTTAAATCCGAAACAAACATATTTTGACATAAACAGAAAATATATTACGATTTCTCAAAAGCAAAATTACTTACTACACAAACTACAAAAGTGTATTTCCAAAAGAATGATCATTGTTATATACAAATGGACCAAGCTTAGTTACTACATAGACTTATAGTCCAAGCTAGATCTTGTGAACAACAATGCTGAACCATTCACACACCTAAGTACAAGCAACCTACTGTCTATATAAGTACCACACACAAGCTTTGAAAGATCGAACATCTCCTGCGGTATCTGTTTTCTAACTTCACCAATCACATTCCCTGGTGAATCTATACGATCATTCATGTTCATTGTCACTTCGATCTCTCCAGAAACTAGTTTCGCAACAGGAAGACTCGACGGAAACTCTTTGAAGGGCACGACTTTTTTCCATTTCTCGGTTTCTAGTTTCTCGGCTAGACCTTCTTCAGCATCTGGGTTGCCCATTGAGAACTTACCAATGTTTTTTTTTTCTTCTTTGAGGTAAAGTCTTTTTCCGGCTACTAGTCTAAATTGAGAGAGCGTTTGCAATTTCCCACTTGCTCCAATTTTGTTGTGTGGCCAGTCTTCACTGGTTATGGCGGTGAAGCTTATATCAGAGGTAAAGGAAAGTGAAGTCTTTTTTGTGGCTTGTGAAGCTCGGCTTATTATTAAGTGAACGTTGCCTATTAAGGCACGTGTAGACGGTTGACGCAAAGTTAGACCTATTTGCTTTCCAGTTGAGTATAAAAGACGCCATTTCCCTGGTAAAAGCTCCAACCAAGACTGTTCAACCAAGAAAGTTAGAACAATGTTAGTTTCACTACGAATTACGATATATCAAGGCTAAAGAATCATGAGAGGTGGTAATTCGTACTTTTGGTTTTGGACAAGGATTTAGCATCTCCATTAGTCCAATGAAGTGGGCAAGTCTTTGGCGCTGCATAAGACATGTTGTATAACATTTTTCCTTTTTCCACTTAATAGGGGACTGAGTGGGTGAGTAAAGTTCAAACTTTTAAAACGGACAGCTAAATATCTCAACATACCTGAGGCATGCGGTAAATGTATTCTTCTGAAATCTTTACTGCGGTTGATCCAAGACCCCATCTGATGATATCCATTGATGGGGCAACTCGCCATCTTGGTCCACATAGAAAGGGATGCTTAAGAGCATCCAAGCAACTACACAAAACCCCCATTAGATTTTTGTTAATGTGGTTTTCTTACTTCTTATCTCATTTAGGGCCTCCATATATTGGTAATACTACCATACACGAATTTAATGTTACCTTATTCTTTTAGAAGGCCTGGTAGCAATTAATGAAGATAAAAGATGCCAACCTGCTCCCCAGTTTCTATCAAGTATCTGAGAGGAAAGACAGGGTTATGAAGCAACTATTTTATTTCACGATGAGTGACAGAACTAGATATTGTGCTGAGAGGTGCAAGATCGCACTTAGCTGCATACTTACTTGCACTCCTGTATTTCCTGATTCTGAGTTTGTATTGAGTGTTGTCACAAAGTATTCCCGTAGCGAGGAAGGATCATTCCCCTAGATATACATTAGAAGAATACTTAATGGAAATCGACACTAAGTTCATAGCATCAAAGTCATCTACGGGTTTTTACATCAGGTACACTACGTAGTCCAGTCAATAATACCTTTGCCAGGAAAGACTTAAATTTCGCAAAGATTAATGGATCCATCAGTTCTTGTAGTACCATTTTTGCCATCATGAATCCAACACATCTTTGACCATGCAAAAAGGATATGTTAAAGGATTATGCTGAGTGATTGAAAGAAACAGAAACTGTAATTATCATCTCTTTTCGATATACCTCATGTCAAATGCTATCATCATCTGCCTTCTGTCCATGGTACTGTCCGCGTTGCTAGTATTTGGACCATCCCCCTTAAAGTCAGCAGCATTTCCGAGAATTCCTACCTATAGTTGGAGAAATATCTGAAATTATTTGACAGAACTGAGACATACGTAACTAAACGATAAGCTAGCTTAATAATGAAACTATATACTAACTTTGATATGTCTATCCAGAGGGCTAATATGCACATTTTCCAATCTCAGTTCTGTGTGAGCAAGACCATGGCTGTGCAAGTAATTGACCTTCAAGCAAAAGAACACAATGTCGAGTAAGAGAAAATCATGATGAAAAAGAAAGAAAAATTCTTGATTGTTTGAAGGACACAATACGTACTCCAATTAAAAGATCCCTCATTAACATACGGATTAGTCTTAACTGCCTCGAAACTGCAGGTCCTCCAGTTGTATCATCCCCAACCCTTCTAAAGGATTCCTCATCTAGAGCAAGAGTAGCTTCTAATGTTGGAAGCCAATCAGATTGTTGAAGCCAGTGCCTAATTGAGAAACTTCCATGGCACTGCAAGAAGAGATTGATGATCAATGAATGATACAAGACCTATGAAGACTCAGTAAATCTGAAACATTGTGAAGCACTTACCCCATGTACGAGGGTGAATGAATACGGATCATCGCTGAAGTTATTGGATATATACCCGTGAACTTGCATCGAATAGGAATGGTAAAGAAGTCTACGACGAACCAGCTTTTTCAAAACCTGGAAGTAGTAACAAACTCGGTTACCTTACTGAAGAGATTAAAATAAGCAATAAAAGCTATCGTACAGATGGAAACGGACTTCAATGGCTCTTCTTCCCCTTTTCTGAGCTCGGGTGGTATTCAATTTCCGAAGAACAACTCCTTGGTTAAACAAAGGGCTGTGAAATTGAAGCACCACAGATGAGCCCTGAAATCATCTTGAAATTTATAATACATATGGAATAGGAACTGACCTATCTGGAACCTGAACTATAGCTTCAAACACAAGCTCATCGGCCTGCAAGAAAAAGTAAAGTCAATGAGAGGCTGATCCAAAAACCAGAATAGAAAACATAGTGAAATTGGAATCAAAAACAGGTCATGGTACCCGCCCGCCATGACCAATGCTAACACGATCAAGTATCTTAAAATCAGACCACAAGAACTGCTTCACATGTGATTCATCTTCTACAGAAACCGAGAGACTATTCTGAACATCTTTGTCCATCTCCTCCACATCAGATGATGAAGGTTTTAAGGAAGCTGAACAATGAAATTTAACAAGTCTTGCACGAAACAAACTTCTCGGTTGCCATAAACTACGGTTTCGTTTAAAACCAATGCCCGGATTCTGTAACACTTCCAAATTCTGGAGATTTGTAGTCGAACAAACACCACAAAGTGCCATTCCCGCAAAACCCTCTACATACAAAATCAAAAGAGAACAATTTTATCAAGTAATTCATATATAAATCAAACACATTACACATAACCTAGGGAAACTCAATTTGTCAATACTAATTTCGTCCAAATAGATTTCAAAAATTCATTATCTCTCTGTAACTTAAATTCAACACACGCGAAACTATTGAAATAGTAATCAAAGAGAAACAGAGATTGCGTG
Organism: Lepidium aucheri; assembly: GCA_900406435.1. NCBI lineage: Eukaryota > Viridiplantae > Streptophyta > Magnoliopsida > Brassicales > Brassicaceae > Lepidium > Lepidium aucheri. Next base: position 11,509 of record OVBA01002960.1, read on the forward strand.
AACAACTTAATTACGCAAACAAAACAATCATCATAATATTCGAAATCAAAAAGCTTTACCGGTACGGAGTAACAGATCAAACAGTGTGAGAGATCCGGAGACGAAGGAAGAAACTTTACATTCAAAAAAGATAAAAAGACTCGTTCTTCACGAAATCAAGAAGAAAAATTGATATGAAATGAAAGTCTCATATAAGGACAAAGAGGCTCGTGAGAGTTGCGTGATGAAGTACGCCTGACGACTCGCGCCTCGAGCTCGACTCATGTCTACGTCCGCCTCTCAAACTCAACAAATATCTTCGCACCACAAAATCTATTATTGGGCCTTATTGGTCCATAGTATTATTAAGAGTCCATTATTGGGTTACAAGGCTTTATTGGGCCCAATAAGGCCTTTATTCAGCTTGAGTCACGTGACATGGCATAACTTAGGGAGAAATAACCGAAGCCACTATTTACATTACATAACCGGCGGAAGCAAAATTCGATCTGACGACCTCGGGGGTATAAACCGTAAATAATAACGAGGACTCAGGGTTGATATGGTCATTACCATCTCTTAGTCTTCCCCTTGTCTGAAAAAAAAACAGTTTCTCGTTTTCTTCAGCATTGAAAGGGTATCAAGGGGTCTCTCTTTTTCGCTCTCTGCCGCATTTATCCTTTATCTCCCGCTCCGTGGCTCTTTTGTAATTTCTTCATTAAATCTTGCCGCCGGCCGTCGATTCGCCGGGCGATCTAGATTCTTCAGTCGTCTCGGAGTCTTGTATTTTTTCCTGCTGTGAGATCAATCAAAAGTCCCCGAAACTTCACCTTCTGGGTTATCTCGATTTAGGGTTTCTCTGATTTGAAATCGGAAAAATTAATTAGTTTTTTCCTTACTTTGGGGGTTTTAATTTCCCGGAGATGCCAAGGAGTACGAGGCACAAATCGAGCAAGCATAAGGATGCGACGAGGGAGTATTCTGATTCAGAGAAAGAATCGAGTTTGAAGGAAAAGAAGAGTAAAGAAGAGAGTACTAGTGTTAGGCTTTCCAAGGAATCTGGTTCTGGTGACAAAAGAAAAGAGTATTATGATTCGATTAATGGCGAGTACTACGAGGAGTATACTTCTTCCTCCAAGCGTCGGAAAGGGAAAACTGGTGATAGTGGTAGTGATAGGTGGAATGGTAAAGATGATGAGAAAGGAGAGAGTTCGAGGAAGACGAAGGCGTCTAGTGAGAAGAGTCGGAGGAGGGATGAAGTAGAAGGTGAGGAGGCGAAGAAGAGTAGTGGTAAAACCGATGGTAAGCACAGAGACTCTAGTAGAAGAGAAAGCAAAGAGTTTGAGAAGGAGAAGGATCGGGAGAAGGATAGAAAGCATAAAGAAGGCAAAAGTGAGAAGTTCTATGATGGTGATGATCACCACAAATCTAAGGCTGGCTCTGATAAAACTGGTAAGATATTTGACCACTGGAACCTTCAAATGAATTGCCTTTAGTATGCTGTTTTGGAAGCCTATACTTCTTGGTTTAATTGATTTGTGAGTGCTCGTTTCTGATGTTGCTTTTGAGACTTGTAATTCTATGCCTGCTTGCTCATTGTTGTAAATGGATATGAATCAAAGTTCTTTCTGGAAGACAAACTTACAGGCTTTTTCCTAGTGCCTTTGTATCTACAAGCATATTTTTGAATTATTTAAAATAATTTACATTTGCAGTTTTTTGCTCATGTTGCTTCTATTCTACTGCCTTTTTCAAGATAAAATGGATTTTGTGTTGCTTAACTTGGTATTATATTCGAGGTTGCATTTAGGTCAGACATATGTATTTGCAAACGTAGGTGTATTTGGTAAAGATGGCTCATGTTCAATTCGATAGAAAGCTTTAAAAGATTTTTTGAGTTTCGCTAATCTTTGGCTTTCTGTTGGATTAGAATCAAAAACGCAGGACCATGTAAGGAGTCCGGGTACGGAAAATTATACTGAGAAACGATCTAGGCGTAAGCGGGACGATCATGGTGCTGGAGACAAGCATCAAGATAACAGTGATGATGTTGGCGACAGGCTATTCACTTCTGGAGATGACTACATTAAAGATGGGAAACAGAAGGGGGAGAAAAACAGAGATAAATACCGGGAAGACAAGGAAGAAGACATCAAACAGAAAGGTGACAAGCAGAGAGATGAACGACCTTCTAAAGATTCTAGGTCTGATGAAAGTAAAAAAAAGTCTAAATTTCAGGACAATGACCATGGTCATGATCCTGACAGCGAACTTGATGGATACCATGATCGTGAACGCAATCGGGACTACGAGAGAGAAAGTGATCGGAATGAACGGGACCGCGAGCGAGGTCGGGATCGTGATTATGAGCGAGATAAGGACCGTGAACGTGATAGGGATCGAGAACGTGATAGGGACCGGGAACGTGATCGTGATCGTCGGGACTATGAGCATGATCGTTACCATGAACGGGATTGGGACCGTGGTAGGAGTAGAGATCGTGACCGGGATCATGATAGGGACAGGACCCATGACAGAGAAAAAGATCGTGGTCGTGACTATTACCATGATGGTAAGCGAAGTAAGAGTGACCGTGAAAGGGATAATGATCGTGATGTGTCGCATCTAGATGATCAAAGTGGTCGGTATAAGGATAGGAGGGAAAGTAGGAGGTCTCCAGATTATCAGGATTATCAGGAAGTCACCATGGGCATTAGAAGTAGCAAAGCAGAGCCTGATGGTGATATGATAAGATCAGACCGTCAACCTTCCAGTTCAGTGGTTCAAGACGAGAATGGGTATGACTTGGGAACTTTGTATGTGCTATCTTTGGAATTTAATGTTTATAATTTTGGGACATACTAATTGAAATTCATTCTTATTTAAATTTTATATTTTTGAAACTTGAATGACATTGATTATTATTGTATTATGGTGAAACAGGAACGTGATGGATCAGATAACTAAAGGAGTCTCTTCCAGGGAGGCGGCTGAGCTGTCTGGAGGATCAGAGAGAGGTACAAGAAATAGAGTTTCTGATAGAGCAGCAAAGATCGAAGATGGTGTTTTGGGCGAGTATCCAGCTGAAAGGTCTTCTGCCTCAAAAGCTTCACCGCGACCTATGGTTGAAAGATCTCCTTCTTCGACTAGTCTTGAACGGAGATACAATAACCGAAGTGGTGCAAGAAGGAGTCTTGAGATTGAAGAAACAGGTCATAGGAACAATGCTAGGGATTTTTCAGCAGCTGAGGAGGAAAGACTTACGGTAGATGAGACATCCCAGGCAGAATTATCTTTTAGTAAAGTTAACCAGAACAATTCTTCTTTCCCACCACGACCTGAATCTAGGGGTGGCATAAGTAGCCCTAGAGTGGGCCCTCGAGAAGAAGATAATAGGGTAAATTCTGGTGGACGTTACAAGAGAGGCGTTGATACGATGATGGGGAGAGGGCAAGGTAATGTGTGGAGAGGTGTCCCTAGCTGGCCATCTCCACTTCCAAATGGATTTATTCCATTTCAACACGTTCCACCTCATGGAGGTTTCCAAAGTATGATGCCACAATTTCCATCTCCATCTCTCTTTGGGGTGAGGCCTTCAATGGAAATGAACCATCAGGGAATTCCTTACCATATACCTGATGCTGAGAGGTTCTCTAGTCACATGCGTCCACTTGGATGGCAGAATATGATGGATGGCTCAGGAGCTTCTCACATGCATGGTTTTTTTGGGGATATGAGTAATGGTGTTTTCAGGGATGAATCAAACATGTATGGGGGACCTGAGTGGGACCATAACAGGCGGATGCATGGACGGGGCTGGGATTCTGGTGCAGATGAATGGAAAACTCGAAATGGAGATGCAAGCATGGAAGTCTCATCGATGTCTGTAAAAGATGATAACTCAGCTCAGGTTGCTGATGATGAGTCTCTTGGCGGCCAAACAAGCCACTCTGAAAATAACAGGGCAAAAAGCGTTGAAGCTGGGTCAAATCTAACATCTCCTGCAAAAGAACTGCATGTGAGTTCTCCTAAAGTGATAGCGGACGTTGCAGTTGAAGATTCTGTTACAGAAACTATTGATAACACTGAACGTTATCGCCGGCACTATCTTTCAAAGCTTGATATATCGGTAGGACTTGCTGATCCCGAGCTGTGCGAATGCATTAGCTCATTGATGGGTGAAGAATACCTAACATTTGATGATGGAACTGCCGTGTTTGTAAATCTCAAGGTAGAACACTATACCCAGATTCAACATCAATCTTTGTATGTGTGTTAACCTGTGAGACCCTTTTTCTCACATGTCTATGTTCTTCTAATGACAGGAAGGCGGGAAGAGAGTGCCGAAAAGCAATAGTACTTCCTTGATAGCTCTTTCACTGTTTCCATCTCAAAACAGTTCAGTGTTTCAGGTAACACACTACGACAAGGAAAATAAGATTCTGGTGGTAGCTCCTGGTAATTCAAGATTTATGTTAATCTAATATCGTTATCTATCGATATGCAGACAGCTATGGACCTTTACAAGGAACAAAGATTTGAAATGAAGGGTCTTCCAATTGTCAAAAATCACGGGTCTCCTCAAGTCTTTCCTAGTATGGTCAAACTCGACAACAATCATGATTTAAATGATGCTAAGAAAGGAAATGGTTCCATTGAGACATCAGATGTGAAAATTGCAGATGTGTTAGATTCAGACACATCGCAAAAAGAACTGCAATTAGTGTCGTCACATAATGGCTCCGAAATGGAGATAGAATTACAAGACAAAGTATCTTCATCTCCCAATCCAGATAAGTCACCTGAAGCTCTAGAAGTTGTGGCTCTAGATCAGATTGAAGGTTATGAGCAAGATGTAAGGCAAGATGATGGAGCTGATGTAGAACAATTACTGGAGACAGCTCTTGAACATAATGGTGTTTCAGAAGGTGATCCAGTAACCTTGACAATAGCTTCACCGGCTCTCGTGGCTATGGGTGTGGATGAGCAGAAAATTGTGTCAGAAGACGAGAACATGGAAGAAGCAGAAGAGAAGAAGAGAGCTGATAATACTGATGGGGAAGCTGATAATGATGGAGATGGAAGTGTAGTTGTTGGGGTTGTATCTCCGAAGGTAACCGAACCATTAGTTCATGAGTCAGATGAGTCAGTAATAAGTCGGATACATCATTCTCCTCAAAGTACACATTAAGACATTTCTATAATTCCATTTCCTTTTTGCTTACTTTCTTTGATCTTTTAATTTCCAATGCAATTTTCTGTTTCTTCGCAATATCCATTGCTTATTATTTTCTCTTCACCTGTTATTTTCCTTTCCTTGTGCTCAAAGAAATAATAAAAGCAAAAAATATCAGAGAAAAAAAAATGCTTTGCAATCTTTTCGTTTAGGCTTTTTTTTATTGAGCAACTGGACCCTAAAAAGGAAAAGGTTTGAAGAGTTAGCTTTACATAAATGGCAAATGAGGAATAATAAGACTATAGCTAAAACCTATCTAGTCTATCTACCTACAAAACAAATGGCTTGGAGCTTGTATCAATGAAGAAAAATGTCTTCTCATTCAGAAGCTTCAACAGCTTTTAGCCCCATGAGATCCCTATTCAAGCGTAGAGAGCAACATGTTCTCTGGTTAGTAGTCATTGAGGACAAAAACAACGCCCCGGCTTCTTCTTCTTTCTATGTGTAGGAGCAGCTACATAAAACTTTCTCTAATTCATATATTTCCTGCAGTTGGGGGATTTACATAGACAAGGCACTTTGAATTCATCTGGCTCATCTGGATCAAACAAGTAATCATATCTGCCAAACACAGAAACCATATCAGATTTGGTCAATTGAAGGTACTTGCTTTGATTGAGTTCAAAAGAGCGATACATACGTTAACTCTTCGCCATAAGCTACAGTTGTTTTGGCAATCAGAACAATCCGGCTTTCGTCATCTCCTACACTCATAATCCTTGCGTAACAATTGGGCATACACTGCATCACACAACACACCAGTTGTTTTCTTTTGGACTCAATAGCCATCTCTTTTAGTAACTAATCAATTTATATGCATGACAAATTGCTTACCGAATGGTTTATTAGTCGAGCAATATTCCCTTTTTCGGTAGCATCCACCACTACTTCCTCACTGATCTTAAACAGCTGCAACAGATTTAAAGCAAACATGAAGTTTTCCGATATCTAAGCTCTGACCAATGTCAACACTGTATAAAGGGAAATATCGGTGTCAACTCACATAGCAATCCTTCCCTTCTCTACGATATCTTGCTTCCCTTAAGTCTGCAATGATTCCTCTCACTTGCTCCCCGCGGTATTCAAGAACCTGAAAAGAAAAATACATTTCTCAAAAACTCTCAAAAAGAAAAATACATTTCCATCATGGAATGAAGATGTTCAGATGGCTCTGCCTACCATTTCTCCTTCTTGGATAATTCTTTTTGCGAAAAGGCCCCATCCATGTATCCCAGATCGACCAAAGCAGACCCGATCAATTTCTGTCCTCTGTTAAAAGACAACGTGAAGATCGTAAGATGTTAATACAACAAGATACAACTACATATAACAATCTCTTCCAAGCGAATAGGGAATGCTTACCTGCAAGTGGTGAAGTCGTTCCCGGAATGAGGAAAATGATTTGGGTTCTTCTGCCACATGCTAAACATTATATTTAAACAAAGGAGTCAGTCCAAGTTGCGTTTCCTGCTGTATCATGCTTATTTATTGGCAGTACAAAATTATTATTTATTTCTTACTCTGAATGCGTTCAGAGTTTGGATCGCTGCTGAAGAATGATGACGTGGTCCTCCTGTGTAGTGCGGAATACATTCTTCTTCGGTCCTCTACAAATCATAAACACTCACGTAATAGATCAGCCTACTGAATAAAAGGATTTGAACCTATGCATACGATGTTTCTGAAGATCCAACAACGATACCTTCTTGCTATTAACCTTCCTTTTATATGGCCGACACCGAGCAGAAGAAAATGGATCGATAGGTATCGTATTCTCTGCAGCAGACTCTTCAACTTCTTCTTTGTTTGCTAAAATAAGCCTCGAACCTGTTTTCTTCTTGTTTTGAACAAGACTTTTGGCAGAGAAGACCCCTGAAGGTGTTTGTATAATTAACACAGTATCTGGATTCGGAGCCCTACACCAAGAAAGAAAAAGAAAAGAAGAGAACAAAATTCATAACCCAGCAATCAGATAGCGTAAATTTTTTACAAGCAGGATACAGAGAACATCTACCTGTGATAAGAACAATATGACACCATCTTTGTTGTCTGTCGACCATTTTTCTCTATGCAATGCAACTACATTTAAAATGTGAATATATTACCAAACAAACTTTTAAAATCTTAAAGACTGAACATAGTTTTGGTACTGGTCAAATGCGAGAGTCAGCTAAAATAAAGAACTTCTTATGGAACGAGGATACAAGAAAAGTAATATGACCGCTTACCTCCATTCTATACCCTGCCCTGGAAGCACACATGGCATGATAGTACGTCGAGCACTTGCAACACTGAGTACATGAGCCATGTATTTGCTTGCAAATCACACAAATCTAGAATTCAACCAAAAAAAAAAAACGGAAGGTTTCTTGCTTAATAGTTTCGCGAATACTGCAACTTCCCACTGGTTTTAGGAAGAAGTAACTGTGAAAGCCAATAATATGAATGCAATAAATTGAACATGAGATCTAGAGATCAGGTATGTGCCTACCTTCACAAAATTACTTGAAGGGATACTTAATATCCCCAAAGCTGGTTCCATTTTTTCATCACTTGCAAAACATACTTCAGGCTGAAACCAAGCACATGTCACGTGAACCCACAGTGTCTCCACATCAGTTGGCTTCAATGCACCTCCTATTGATCAGTACACAAAAGTTGGCAAATATAATAACACAATATGCTTAACCACATAAAATGACAATAACCGAGATGAATGGGTAGCTAAATATGCTCTTTAGGTACTACGCATATGTGCCACCAGGAAAGTCAATCACTACGAGAAGAACACTATTTGATTATTTATTGGCTGCAGTAGTTGTAACAATATACAAATATAATAAGACAATATGCTTAACCACATAAGAAACACAAATTGGAAAGACATGCCTTTTACAGGACAGAGGCAACACTCTCGTTTGATCTCAGGTGTCTCGCAGGCTTTGCAGACCCATGACGTGAAGTCATGAACGTTTCTCGTCCCATAGCATTCCTGGTGAACTGCTATTTGACATCTGAAGAAAAGAAGGAACAGAAGACATATCATTCAATGATACCAGAATATGCTTCACAAGTCGCATGTAAATATATACCAAGAAAATAACTATTGTTTTTTTCTCTGGATAGCAATAGCTATAGACTTCAATATTACGAGAGCTGTCTGGTGATCCAAGGTCAAGCATTCACAAGGTTTACTCAATGTACGTAATAACACTTTCAGCCTAAATCTATGATTTGTCGAAAAAGACCAATATAGAACAGCACCTGTTGCAGATAATGATCTTGTTGTAGTCCCAATCTTCAACCCATCTGCAAACTGCACATCGCTCGGTTGTCCACTTCATGTTGACAGGCTCATACCTCTCTGCCAATAGTGAAAAAAAGCCAACATCAGCAACACACAACGTGAACAAACTTCTCAATAGGTTCTGAGATTCGAATTGCTTAATACCTCTAAGAAAGGAAAGAAGCCTCTGCTTTTTCTGCTTTACAGAAGGTCGTTTAGGAGGTTTTCCTGAGGTAGCACTTGCGTGGAATTCTGCTAATTTTATCATCTGCAGAGTGGAAAAATATGGCAGTTCAAGTTTTTGTAAGTCTTAGAAGAAACAGTAAAGAAAGAGATTAAAACGCCAAAAGAGATTGTACAAACCCATTCTTCTAGAGGCAGCTTGGAGCTTTTAACTTTAACGCTAGTCTTCCAATTTTTTGCTTTGGAACCAGTGTGCCTTTCCCATTCACTAAGAGCTTTCCTTTCAGGTCCACAAGATCCACACTTACATACGACTCTGTATGTCAACCAAATGGAGAAAGAATACTCTGTAAAAAATCTAGCATAGATACGTAAGAATCTAGAGAATTAGTGGATAAAAGGTCGTTGCTTTTCCCAGTTCTAAAGTAATTACGAGGCAGTAAAAGTGAAAACAATATGAAACAGAGATCACATGGTCTTCGCTTACAAATGAAGGCTTGGAAAATATATGCCTTCTACTCCGGAGCATACAACAATAACCTTGTCAGGAAGCACCATGGCGGCATTGTTTTTGCCATGTCTACACCAGAAAACTCTCAAATTTAGAATTTGGTCATCACAATTCAAATTGTTGGTAGGATAAACGATGACAGTAAGAAAATGGCCCTACTTGGATATTGAGTCTTGTTTTTCTGAATCTGACAGCGCAAAGTTAAATTTTGTTCTACACGTGGGACAATAGTAATCTGTTGCCCCCAAATCCTTCAGATTATCAAATGAAATTTGTTAATACATGCAAGTAATTGCAAAAAGATAGCTTTGACAAAGAACAACATGAAAATGTACCTTAAAATGCTTGTGTGATATTTGATCACACACGGTGTGAATCCAATCTTTACAACCATCACAACGCACCTAATTCAACGAATGCAATCAAACAGTAAATTTGCAAGAAAACATCAGCTGGTTCTACACTACAAATATAACAATTGTTATGTCTTTTTACCCATCTCTGACTTTCCATATGGTTCCATGTCTTCTTGCATATACCACAGACCTGTTTTGGTTTTGTCAGCTGCAACGTAATCAGTTAAATTTATCGAAATAAAACTGAACAAGGAGCATAGCATAAACTTTACATACCCTTGAACAAGGTTTACACAATAACTGATCTCCACGAATCAGTGTTTTCATTTTTGAAGAAAGGATCATTCCACATTCTACACAGGCTCTTGGATCTCTGTATTTCTTCAACATATCCTGCATATGTATAACCTCAATATTTATAACCATCAAGGAACAAACAATATATGCTCAAAATGAACCCCAAGAAAACAGAAGCTTGCCTGGCTTGGAGCAACATGATCAAGATATTGACTCGATCCTGCAGGTTCTTGAATCCATGTGTTAACAGAGACATCAAAAGTCGGGTTACCAGCAGCCATTTGAATGTCCTGCATCATTTTCTCTGTGAATCCTTGGTCTGCCAAAAGAGCTTCTTCAAGTGCCATCTGAAAATCTCCAGGGTTGCATCCACGCAATTCAGACTGTTCTTGGAACCTTAAAAGAAAACATTATATTAGGCAAATTATCCACATATAATAAGAATAAATTCTTTTGCGAGATTCTAGCAGCGACCCACCTGTCTACATAATCCACGAAAGGGAAAATCATCCCTCTTCTAACCCACGCATAATCCTGCTTAGAGAATTAAGTTAACAATAGTCAAAACTCCAATTAACTTCTTTGTGCACAAGAAGTTAAAAATATATACCCTTTCATTCTCTGTCCCAGAATGACCAAAGAACATAACGCAGGCAGCATCAGGTATACAAGAACGCAAAACAAGCTCGGGCGCTTGAGTCATTGGATCGATAACAATGGCCGGCCAAAACGGCTCATTTTTCCCAGATTTACCCCAAACCAAATCACCGGAATAAAAGTCCTCTGGCCCATAAACACCTTTCTTGGGACGATTCTCATCTTCGATTATATGACGTTGCTCCTGAAGAGAGTTGAGTGAATGCCGTGAATTACCCATATGCTTCTTCATGTCAAAACCTTTACTATATCTCACAATCTCTTCACATTTATCCTCATCATCATCATCGTCATCATCTTCTCTCTCTTCATACAATGCACTACACTTATATTTCCTAGGAGTGAAATTGGCTTCATGCTGCTTTATTTTCAAACTATGCTTATTACTAGTTTTGACTTTATACTTCCTGCATGCTTCCTCTATTTCTTCCTCGCATTCTTCGCCACTACTGTTGCTATCTTTCCTCCAATTCTCGATTACTGAATCATTAAACCGAGAAGGAAGCACCTGGACGCGTCCCCTAGACGTTCTCACAAGCGGTGGACGAGAAACATCAGCCGTCGTAATACGGTGGCTAGAATCAGAAATTATCCTCTTTGACTTTGACTCCTCCTCCTCCACCTCAACGGAGGGAGAACACGACACTTCCTTAAACCACGACGCAGAGAATCCATTTTTTCCGTTGAGTTTGCCTGGAACTATCCCAGCTGCGATCGCTCCAAGAAGATTGAGAGGGTAATAGTAACCACCTCCACTACTACCACCATTGAACTTTACTTTTCTCTTCTTCCGAGCTCCATACCCTTCTTCATCTTTCGAAGTACAACGTTTCAAACTCGGCATTCGAGTTTTCAATTTTCGTTTAATTATCATGTTGTTCTAGTTTGGAGCACACCAAAAAAAATAATCACTGCATCATCGATGTTTCAACTATTTTCCCAATACACTAAAGAAAAGAGTAAACCCCTTTCCAAATTCCACAAACCCTAATCTTCCCCAATTCTCGGAAATTCCAGGTCTTTGAACGAACACAAACTCGACAATCTTCTGTTTAGTTTGACCCACTATCGAAGATCGCATACAAGTCGTACTAAAGTATCAGAAATTTCATATTCTTTCTTCTGAAAATTTCCCCAAGAAAAACACGAAAGAACAAAGAGAGATCTGTTCTTTAAAAAATCCTAACTTTTATCGCTTTAAATCTTTCTCTCTTAAAAGTTCTAAGAACCCAAATAAAAACAAATGCGTACTTTGGTTTGCGATTTGGATAAGGGAATGCTGAATTTTGTTTAATCGAAAGACAAAAACTCCTTTTTTGTTTGCTCGGTGAGAAAGTTTTAGAGAGAGAGAGAGAGCGTGACAGAGTTTAAGAGAGAGAGAAGACGACGACGAAGGAGGAGAGAAGAAGAAAAAAAATAAAAATAAAAATAAAAATAAGATTGGTTTCTTTGGTTCGGACGTGTGCACATTACCGGAGAATGATGTAAATTGGCTAACTTGCGCCGACAATACCTTTCTCCTTCTTTCCTTGTTCTTCGTCTTCTTCTCTTCATGTTTTCTTTATTTTTCACAACACTCTGTGTTTTTGTTGTTTTGATGCTTTTTTTAAGCTACGATAACATCCAACAATCATGGAACTGGAACTAGTGAGTTACATGATACGAATTACGACACTCTACTCACGAGCATATTTTCTGTTTTTGTTTTGTCAGAACCTTTTTATTTGTTCTCTTTCATATGATTTTTAAGGCCACTTCTCGTTTGACTTTTTGGGTTATTTCTCGAATTTCATCACCCAACGACGCTTTTTACTTCTTTTTCTAGTTGTTTTTTTGTATAGTAATAGTCAAGCGAATCTAACTCCTTTGAGATTCAAGATCTAAAAAAAAAGCTGGGATTGTTATTTTGCACTAAGAATTAAAGTTGGAGAAAAACTTAATATACAATTCAATGAAAAACAAAAACAAAAAAAGAGTAGAGTAGTTTGAAAACAACAAAAGAATGTCAATTTTGAATAAAAATAGTGATGTGTCATGTGTTCACAGCATTTGTTATGTACTAAATATAGTAAAAGTAGCAAACAGTTATACCAAATATTTTGCTAAAAGTAGTTATGTGCAACTTGTAATGAAAACAAGATCTAACTCAACTACCTCATAAATTTGAGATAATGCTGCTGAGGAAGTTTCTTGAGGGTCTTCATTTCCTTCTGTTTCAAGCAAATAATCCGTTGATGTGGGAACATAGGAGCACATCATAGTGTCATGTGTAAGTTTGTGACAATTCAAGCAGAAATTGGTGATTCCTTTATAGTGGAAGAACACATGAAGTCGCTCCCCGTTTTGGAATCTTAGAGGTTTGAAAAACTTCAATCTGGCAAAAGGGTCAATGCTAATCTTAGCTCGTATGGTAGTAGCTCTTGTCATTGAGTGGTTCTGCACATCAACTTCGATCACTTCTCCAACAGCTTGAGCAATCAATCTGGTTGTCATCGGTGATGCATACTGCAGAGGGAGATCATGGATCTGGATCCATATGGGCAATGAACGGAAGTAGAGGCTAGAGTCAATGGGTTCACACCTCTGTATAAGTACAATCCAGCCATTGTAAGCAACAGCTTGATGACGCAGAATCAAGATGAGGTCAGTTTCTGAAGAGAAAATAAATTGAACATAATCATGATCAATTATTCTCCCATACACCCTGGTTTCCATACACCACATTCTCGATAGATCCGTCGCCATCACCACCAAATCCTGCTCAGCATAGTTCATAGGTCTTGCCACCAAACTTAATCTACTCATCTCTTTCGTGTTGTAGTAAGTGTAATAGGGAATGAACACATCATCATCTCTTCGACCCATATGAAACTGATCGATAGCTGACCAAAAGTTGTCTACCATGTTGCAGGATTCTAACTTTGTTTAGCTTTGAAAGAGTTAAGTGAAGAGACTCCAGCTCAATCCTGTTTTTATGTTGAAAAGTTGAAGTAATAATCATCATCGCGTGTAACACATGTTCTCATGCGGAGCTTTTTAGAGATTGTGATGTTCTCCTCCAGTGCATGTTGAGCAAATGTCTCCTTTTGCCGCCTGAATCTTCTTGTTTGTGTTCTCAAAGATTTGGTTGTAGCAGAGAGAAATTAAGTGATTGGTGCAGCCAGTAGAGAATGACACTTGTTATCCTCTGAAGTGGGAAGGGTGAGGAGGTTGAAAAGTAGGCAATCATTAGTTCTGGAAAGTGGAAGGGATTGTAGGGAAGTTGGCGTGTAAAGGTGTAGAAAAGGTTTTGATAAACTAAATAGGTTTCACGCTAATAGAGAATAATCATTAGGGAACCAAGAATGTTGGGCCTAATCATTAGGATTAAATTGGCCATTAATGACCAATCTCGGCCCATTAATGCTAATTTAATGAAGTTGGGAGACAGGATATAGAGGTATAGTCATGGCATCATGCCTTGTATCATATGGTAAGGTGTTTAAGGAGATATTGGTAAGGGTTTATCAGGATGGGAATGGAGTCTCAAAGTGTAAAGGGGCATTGTTATAGCATAACCAACCTGGAAGGCTAGCTCCGATATAGTCTTGATAGAGATTGTCCTTAACCATGCTTCTATCAATGAGGAACTGCCATGAATCTTTTTGTGGTGGGATGTGACAAAATTCCACTCCTTCCCCTTGCTCCATGATAGTCTTGAGTTGTTGCAGCTGGTGTTGAAACCTTGGCCATTTATCTTGCTGTGTGACTATTTTGTATAGCTTATTATTGTCAATCAGTATGCTTATTGGGAAAAGGTGCAAATCTATGATGCTTTGTGTGAGTCGTAAGAGTCTTTGTAGTCGTACTTGTATTTTGGAACCCCAACTAAAAGATTGTGTGTCTTGCGTGCCAAGTTTTCTTATCCTCTCTACACTGTGTGATGAGAGCTCCTCCATGTAAATTGGACTGAGTGTTGAACATAATATCCCACCATGCATAATACTTGCTTGCTCTGTTCTGTAGCCTATTCTTTTCAAGCACTGACTTTGTTGTACCCCTTTCTGAAGTTCTTTGTTTCTCTTGTAGCTGCAGCTACTGGTTAGTTTCCATCAAAGCTTCCTGAAGATTACTCGCTAGATTTGGCTGTGCGTTTTTCAAAAATGATCATATTCCTTGTTTTCCAAATACACCATAGAACCCAAGGGAAGTTTAGTTTGATTTCTCTTGGAATATTGGTCTTCGTGATCATCAGGAAAAGATGAATAAAGTTGCCTGCTAATGTGTTGCCAATGAAACCCTTATCTGGTTACGGAGTGTTGGATAATGTCCATAGTTATCTAGCTAGGTGGCATAGGAACAACATATGATTGATAGTTTCAGGCTCAGAGTTGCATATACTACATATTGGTATAGAGATTATCTTCCGGTGATGTAGTTGATTCTTAACAGCTAGAGCCCCTGATAATGCATTCCACATGAATATCTTAAGTTTGGAAGGAGCTTTAATCTTCCAGATCATTGCTTTTAAAACTGTTTTGTAGTCCACCTGAGTTGTACTTGGTATCAAGCCGTTGTTCTATAATTTACTTATCAACCAGTAACCACTCTTCACTGTATACTTACCATATGCATTAAATCCCCAAAGCCAATCATCCTGTTTTCTTAATACAGGGGAGATCGATGTTATGCAGGGTATATCCATTGGGTGTATCGTGTCTGCAAGTATCTCCATATCCCAGCCATTAGCATTCAGCAAATTACAAACTCTTAGGTCAACATTAAATCTTGCTTCTCTGCTGATTGGAGCTCGTGGTGTGGAGTCCATAATCCATTTTGTTGACCAAACAAATGTATCTCTACCATCACCTATATGCTTGATTAATCCTTTAACTAGGAGTTCTCTACCTTTTAATATGCTTCTCTAACCGTATGAAGGTCTATGTCCTAGGGAGCAATCAAGGAAATTCTGCTGCAGGAAGTAAATTGACTTGTATGTTCTAGCAAGTAGTGATGCTCGTTTGTTAAGGACTCGCCAGGCTTGTTTTGCAAGTAATGCAATATTAAAGTCACCAAAGTCTCTAACTCCTAGTCCTCCTTGTGATTTTGTTTTTTGGACTTGTTTCCAAGCAACCCATGGTATCTTATTCCTATCTTTCTCTTTATTCCACCAATATTCTCTAACTGTTCTTGTTAGTTTCTTGCATTGCGTTTTATCCAGTAGAAAACATGACATCACATAAATTAGAAGTGTCATAGCTACACTTTTTAGCATAACCTCTTTGCCACAAGTTGTGAGGGATTTAGCAAACCAAGAGGTGGTTTTTTTTAAGGTTCTCTAAAATAAAACGCTAAATATCCAAATGGTTTTGAGAATGAGTCAGGAAACCCTAAATATCTTTCCATCCCATTTGCTGAAGTGATTCCAAGGAGATTTCTGATCTCTGTTTTAATGTTTTCTTGGATATTACCAAATGTGATAGCAGATTTCTCAAAGTTAACCCTCTGTCCTGATACTTCAGAATAGTCTTCTAGAAATTCCTTGAGGATTCCGGCTTCATTGATGTTGGCTTTGCAGACAAATAGGATATCGTCTGCATAAAGCAAATGGATGATTGTAGGACCTTCAGGGTGGATTAGTATACCTGTGAGCCTGCCTTGTGACATGAGGTAATTGATCTTGCCAATTAAAGCTTCTGTACAGAGAATGTAGAGGTACGGTGAGATTGGATCCCCTTGCCTAATTCCTCTATGTGGTTGTATTAACCCATAAGCTTGTCCATTAATGAGGATGGAGTACGTTACTGTTGTGATGCAGCTCATGATTAGGTTGACCAATTTAATATTAAAACCAAGTTGGAGCAAGACATCCTTAATAAAGTTCCACTCTAGTCTATCATATGCTTTGGATATGTCTGTTTTGACTAGCATAAAGGCAGATTTACCCTTTTTATTGGTGTTGATGTGGTGGATGAGTTCATGAGCTATCATGATGTTATCTGTTATCAGTTTCTCAGGCGTAAACGCTCCTTGTGTGTCTGATATAATCTCATGTAGCATTGGTTGTAGCCTTTCTGTTATGATCTTGGAAACAATCTTATACATAACTGAACATAAACTGATTGGGCAGAAGTCAGTCATTAGAATAGCATTGTCTCTTTTGGGAATGAGACTGATGTAGGTGTAGTTCCACTCTTGAGTGATCACTCATTTGTCAAAAACTTCCATAACTTCTTTTGTTAGTTGTGGGTCCAATATATTCTAATATGCCTTGTAGAAAGCACCTGTCATCCCATCAGGCCCTGGTGCACTTTCCGTTTCAATACTGCAAATAGCTTCTTTGATGTCTTCTTTTGTAATAGCCTCCATGAGTTTAGTGTTCATGTCTTGGTTGACTTTCTGTTGAATGTGTCTGATGAAAGTGTTGGTATGTGAGGAGTTTTGTGAAGTGAATAAATCTTTGAAGTATTGTGTTGCTATTTCCCCTTTAGAACCTTCCAGGTAGTGTTTGTGTCCTTCATTATCTTGGATGTAATTAATTTGATTTCCTTTCCTGCTTTTATTCACCCAAGCATGAAAGAATTTGGTGTTTGCATCACCATCTCTCATCCATTTTTGTTTAGATTTTTGTTTCCAATAGTCCTCCTCCAACCTGACTTGTTCCATTAGGTCTGCTTTTAATTGGCTGATTTTGCTGGTGTTGGGGTTTCGTCTTGTTACCTCTAGCTGTAATTTTTCCTTGAGTTGATCAATGTTATTTGCAGAGTTAGATAGGTTATGTTTCTTCCACTGAGAAATTCCTTGTCTGCAAGCTCTGATCCTACTAACTACCTCCAAATCTGAGTCCATATTCCAGCATCTCCTAATGATTTCTTCAAATCATTTGTTTTAGTCCATATGTTATCAAAGAAGAATCGTTTGGAGAATGTATATAGTTCTGTAACAACAGTTATCATAACTGGTATATGATCTGATCCCAATATGTCCATATACGTTGATGTGGTTTGTGGGAACAAACACATCATTCCTGAGTTACCAAAAACCTTATATAGTCTGATTTGGATCCATTGCCCACCCCTTGAGCCCATCCATGAATATCTTGGACCCTTGCTGGTTAATTCTTCCATATCACACTCCTTTATCATGTCCTTAAAGGGTTGCATAGTCCAGTTCTGTCTTAATGGTCCTCCTAGCTTTTCCTTGTTATCTCTAATCTCATTGAAGTCACCTATGAGCACCCAAGCAGATCCTCTAGTTGTGTTGATTTTCTTTATTTGATCCCACACTGTTTTTCTATATTGATGGACCGGATGACCATATACGAAAGTGACATGGATGAAGTACCTTCCCATTCTCAGCTTAATGTCTATTATATTCTTATTGTCTTGAAGTACTTGAATGTCTTCTGAATGTTTCCAAAAAATTGCTAGTCCTTCACTTTGGCCTTCTGGTTCTATAGTATATATTCTTATATCCTAGCCAGTCCTGGACTTGGTTTACAAAAGGTAAGGTGTTTTTAGTTTCCATGAGGAATATACAATCCGGAAATAAGGTTTTCCTTATTTCCTTTAGTCTTTGAACTATCATGGCACTACCCAATCCTTGACAGTTCTAGCTCAAAATAGTCATGGCAACTTGGGTGACTTAAGGATAGTCACCACACCTGTTTTTGGTTGTTCATTTGTTTGTAATTGGGTTGAAGTTGATTCCTCATTGATCTTGCGTTTCTTTTTGAGGTCTCTGACATATGTGTTTAGTTCCCTATCTGTATTTGCTTCTTGTGAAGTTTCCTTTTGAAAGTCCAAGGTTTGATCCATAAATTGGGTCCTCTTGACTTGACTTTTGTGTGTCATAAGTGTGTGCATCTGCTCTTCTGTTTCTTTCTTCTCATTTTCTGTAAGCGTAACCCTTAGATTCTGTTTTGTGTTATCTTGCTGCGTTCTGTCACCCCTTTGTTCCTTTATCTCTATTGTTCTGTGATTGATAACTGGTGAATGACCTTGTAATTTGTTTTCATTCTTGAAAAGCTCATGTTCCTTAATCTCTGTCGATACTTTAGTTTTATGAAAACTAAGACGGTTTTGGGATATAAAGCCACTTGCTTCATTTCCATGTGTGTAGCTTGACTCTATTCCTTTATCAACTTCAGTGCTACTTATGTTTTAATTTTTGTTGTGTGGTGCTCTTTCATCCGGTTTTGGTACATTGAGTTTAGCATTCGAATCAGCTTGCTTTGGTTATGAATCCCCGTTAAGCGACCTTTTCTTTGAATTTGTATGTGTTTGTGTGCTTGAGGGCAAGCAAAGAATAAGTTTGGGGGAGTTGATATGTATGGTTTTTAGCACGTTTTAGGAGTTGGTTTTTAGCCGTATACATGCATATATAATATATTATTGTCATTTTAGAGTCCAAATAGCTTCATTCATTTGCATTAGCATGCATTTTGCATTCGAGGAGATTTTAGGTACTAAAAGTGCGAAGATGGAGTTTTCTGGACTAGTGGCTGAGAAGAGATGCAAAGTTGCAACACTTGGAATGTGGTTGGAGCATGGAAACAAAAGAGGAAGCTCGAGTACTGCTCGAGCCTTATCAGACTCGAACTGGATTGGTGAAGGAAACGTGAAGAACTCGAATTGTGAGATGACACTCGAACAAACGCATGATTGCACTGTAGCTGCAGTTCGAGTGTGTATTATCTTGAGACGCAAGGTTCTAATCATGGACCTGATCAGCGTCTGGATCGAGCGTGGCTTCAAGACCCCCTGAAGATTGGGCCTTTCTCTTGGTGGGTCGAGTTTTACTTCAGGTTATCTGAGATGCTTATAAAAATGGGAGTGAGGATGATTTTGGATCTATCCAGTTTTCTATTTTCGGAGTGAGTTTTTTGTTGTTTTCGAGT
>OVBA01002961.1:5219-30890 GCA_900406435.1 Lepidium aucheri
CCGGAAGACTTGCCTGAACCTATCAGTAACATTAAGGGGAAAAATGCTCTGCTTCTCATTTCTGTGGTGTCAAGAAACCTGACTGGACAAGAAGACACCTTTAAGGTTGCAAAGGTATGATGTGGTGATGATATTGTTCATCAAATCAAAAGTAAAGATACAGAAATTAAGGAAGAGCAGGTTTGTTTTAGTCACAACTTATCCTCTTTTATTTTGTTTTATATAACTATTTATGATCTCTTACTCTGCAATTTTTCCTTGCGTTACATTACAAACAGCAAGTTCTTATGCTTACAAACAGTGGTGAAGTCTCTGACTCACTTACTCTACCTCAACCACTCCCATTTCTAAGCGCAAACAAGCTGATATGATTGATATCGACGTGGAATCATGTAACAAAGAGAACATCACCAATGACACATCATTTAAAGGAATTAAAGTAGCCGATGCAGACATAAATTCTAATGAAAAATAGCTGATGTTGTAGTGGAAAGTGATCTTGGTAACATAACAATGGCTGAGATAAAGGACACCACAGAAAACAAGAAGCACAAGTTCAATCCCAAGAAGATTAAGAAAGAGAAAGTTGATAAATAGAAGTAGGATCTAATGTTTATGTTGTTGTCAACAAATTTATTTTAAATTACTTATTCAGTTGTCTACTTTTCTAACGCAACACTCTTACTCATTTAGTTATTCAGTTTGCTACTTTGTTGTTTTGTTTCTCTGTGTTTCTTCTTAATTTTAATTTAAAACAATGTTTATGTCTTTACTTATTTTCGTATACGGTTCTGTATTTCTTTGCAAGCTATGTTATAATTAATGTTAGCTTTGACCTAATACATCTCCATATTACAGATTTTTCTTAACTTCAAATTAGAAACTGTTTTTGCATCTGATACGTAAACATATAAATTATTTTGTTTTGAGAATTCAAGATTTTTACATGGAACCGACATGCCACACATTGGGAATCAAAGTCAACTATTAGAGGAGAAAAATAGTTAATAAAAATTTGTATTACAGAATGATTTATGTCGTCTAAATATATTTTGATATAGTATGTGTATGATTTTGGGTTTATGTTCTTTATTTGGCCCAAAGTAGTTAATATGTATGATTTTGGATTTATGATCTTAGTTATCTTTGCATAATATGTATTTGGTCCAAAGTTTTGTTAATTTTGTTGTTGCTAGATTTATAATCTCTTGGCCTTTTTTGTTTACGCTCATTTCTACTGTATCAATGATTTACATTTTTAAAACAGCCCAATCATGTTTAGCTTTTACCATTAATATTAACAATTTCATTACTATTTGGCCCAATAATGTTAACCTCTTTGAGTATCTAATTTTCACTATTTCATTTTTTAAATTGCCAAAATAAAAAAACAAACAACCGCCACTAACCTTTCCTCTTCTCAAGTCATGTCTTTTCATCGGTTACTTAAATCCATCATTACCATTAGCCGTCACCCTTAACTCACCATGTTTCTCTCTGCAAACTTTATTTCAACATTATTTCTCTCTGGAAAGTTCTCTGTTTTTTGTTGTTTTTTTCTTCTTACTTCCAAATGATTCTGATAAACAAAAAACAGAAGTCTGTTGAGGAACAATCTATATTTTTCTCATTGCCAGACGAGATCCTTCGTAAAATAGTTTCTCTAACTGGCAAGAAGTCTTTGTCTTCATACTTAAATTTGCACTTAACATGCAAAAAGGTGAAAGAATATGTGATGATTCTTCTATTCTCTCATCACTTTCACTCAAAAAATGGTATTTCAACCTTACTGGTCAGACATGGAGCAAACGACTAGAATGTACTCTAATTTGTATAAACATGAGAATCCTGAAGTATTATATCCTTTAGGTGTTTCATACTATTTTTTTGAAGAGAAACCGGATTTGGGCATTTCTTTACTACGTGATTCTTCAAGACTTAATCAGGGTTATGGAAAGTTTTTGTATGGAATCCTTTTACTACATATCGGTGGGAAAGGGAGAGAAGAAGCGATTATTCTTTCAGAAAATATGAAGTCATTATTGTTAACAACCCTGAAGGTGTTCTTCGATTTCATGTATACAATCGACGACATACTTTGGTGTAAATGTTCACATATAATACACGGTTTGAAGAAGAATTTTGTTCCCGTAATATGTGCTTGTGACCGGAAGATGAAGAATTTTTTTGATGTTGAATATTTGTGGTATGATTTTGGGTCGAAAAATGATATATTAACAGATGAAATTGTGTCATTCTTGTTTTTAAAATTATATTGTTAGGACTTCTTTACGTGGTTGGGATTTTAAAGGTGTTATTGAGTTCTAAATGTTTGACTTATTTTATGTTTTTGTTTTCATGTTTCTGTAGTCTGTATTTACAATGGCGTTGTAATGTCATTTCTATTAATTATAACTCTGTTACTCTGTTTATTTCACTCTATATATTCATATTCTAATTTTAATGGTTTACAAAGAAAACAAAAACCAAAAAAAATATATTAATTCAACAATATCTTTAATAAACAGGATGTGTGTGTAACATTAAAGGAGTGGAAATAAACTTGGCATTGGTTCACACTTTTTTATTATTATACTATAAGCACTGCATTTCATTTCAATATATTCATTAGCAATTACGATTTATGAAGTTATAGTTCTTAGTAAATATATAATTTATTATGTAATTAACCACCACCAAAGTAATGTAAAGTAAATATATAATTTGTGTTGTGTTGTGTATATGTTTTTATTGAAAATTCCTTTAAGTAATTACTACCTACATAATTTTTGTCTAAGTACTAATAATTTAATTATTGTATTAATTTAGTTTTTCTATAAAACAAAATTCATACAGCTACTTTATTTATCATATTCAAGTTTTAAAAAAAAACTTACAAATACCATACCTATTTGTAATAGGTGTATAACATTAATTATATTGAATGATATAATTCAGGGGCATTAATACCGAATTTTAAGCAAAATATATAAATATATATCGCCTACAAAAATTATTTACATACAAAACTATACAAATTATTTATCATCTTAAACATCTAATAATCCCGCACGTATCCATATTGATTGTTATATTTCAAGAAATACCAAATGTTCTACAAATATATATAAATATATATCCAACAAAAGTTTTAAACTTACAGTACTTTACAAATTACTTACAATCTCGAACTCTAAATAATTCTGCGCCTAACCATATTAGTTGTTATATTTCAAGAAATACCAAATATTTGAAATACTATATAAATATATTCACAACATATCTTTTATATTTATAAAATTATACAACTAACTAAACATCTCGAATATCATGTAATAAGATTGGTAATGCATCTATTTTCTAACTAATAACTACAATTTCAAAAATCGTGGATGCATTATGTTTTGACATAATCAACTACTCTGATCCTTAGTTTATATTTATTTGTTTGCCTTTTATTTTTTTCTGCTTTTTATCTTATTGGGTTTACGCTTGGCTCATACCACAACCGTCCACACTGCTAATGCTCTAATTTTGTTTAGATTATGAACCAAAAATTGTTATGTTTTGTTAAGGCCCGTCTTTGCTCACCATAAAATTTAAGTCCTTTTGATTTTAAACATTTATTTTAAGTAAAATAAAATATAATTTCTTCTGAGTAGACACTACAGATATGACACGCCGAACCTTTTGTGTTTCGTCAACCTAAACCCCACTTTTTCTCTATTCAAGATTATAAATAATAACCTCAATTCTCATTCAAATTCAAACAGAAAAAAATCAAAGTTTTCGAAGTGGAAAAAGCTTGAACACAATGATTGTAGCTATGGTGAAAGTTCAATTTGGTAACAAAAAGTCTCGGTTTTCCACAAAACCGAAATCTTCTTCTATGGCCTGAATCGGTGACATGCATGATGTGTACGATCAACCTTTATCGGTAGAAACACCGGAATCTGCTCTTATCATATTTCCTTCTCGGCCTACTAAAAGTGTTGAGGTTGGTGATATGTCATTGAAGCAACAAGTTTCTCCACCTTCATCTTCTGGTTTGTCTAATACGAGTGTGCCTGAGTCAGAGTCCAAAGATGTCGTTCATTTGACTCAATCTAACTCCGATTCAGAATATTCATCTGGAGTTTTGCCGAGTACCATCGCTTCACGCATTCGAAAGCGTCGTCGCCATTATACGAGAGAGGAACACAGTTGCCATGAGGTTCTAAAGTCTACACAGACTTATCCTCACTCTGAAAGGGTTTATAATTCTTTGCTGTTTGTTTCTGCTGTGGCTGAGAGAAACTATCAGGTACTTCGGTCTAACACTATCATTCATGAGAAAATACTTGATTCTACTATTGAAGACATTGTCAAAACTTGGATCACCAATGCTGGTTTGATGCCTATTGTCACTAAATTGTTCATATGATTTTAATATTTGTATATTTATGTTGCTGCTTACATTTTCAACTTCCAAAATTTATCATTTATGACATTTTACAACAGTCAATTGCTTTCAACTGAAGATCATAGCACCAAGGATCTAATAAATCAGAATAGCAGAATTTATACTTAATGCTACTCGAACACTAATGATAAAAGAACAGCAAAGATTTGAAACTTTTAATGGATTACAAGTTACATACCATTATTGAAGAATGAAATAATCTTCGAGTTCCATAGACTTTACAAGTATTAGTATCTACATGCCGCTTCACCATCGCTTGTTTTCATTTCACACTTTAACCTCTTGATTAGATCTATAAATTTAGGGTTTTCGAAGATTAAGGTAGAGTTCTTCATATCCGTTGTAATTCAGCTCAACTGAACTAGATTTTATTTCCCCTTTTGGGTTATGTTTGACATAACTATCCATTTTATTTTTAGTTGAAGTGTCAAAGCCCAACTTTATGTTATTCAGGCCCATTAATTAATATACTACAATCTGCTTAAATTTTGCAGAAACAAAAAGTAGAAATGTCTACAGTTTTAATTCAATTATGTATATGTTTTGTATTTTTTTTGTAACATTACGTGTTATTTTATGTATATGTTTTTTTTCTTCTGAAAATTCTTTTACTAATTACTACATACATAGTTTTTGTCTAAGCAATCACTACATATATTGAATGATATATTAATACTGAATTTTAAACGAAATATATAAATATATATCCCGTACATAAATTATTTATATACAAAATTATACAAATTATTTATCATCTCAAACATTTAATAATCACACGCGTATCCATATTGATTGTCATACTTCAAGTAATACTGAATGTTCTACAAATATACATAAATATATATCTAACATACGTTTTAAACTTACAGTACTTTACAAATTACTTAACAACTCGAATTCCAAATAATTATGCACCTAACCATATTGGTTATTATATTTCTAAAAATACCAAATATTTGACATAGTATATAAATATATTCTTAACATATGTTTTGTATTTATAAAATTAAACAACTAACTAAACATCTCGAATATCATGTAATCCCGCGCTACCAGCGCGGGTAGCATCCTAGTATACTAGTAATTTATGTGGGATTTTGGATCGTATTTCCTGTTTTAGTACTTGTAAGCCAACTAGTTCGGTTTTTAGGTTGGCTCATTTGTTTCATATGTTGTTGTTGTCCACGTCGACGAAGATCCCCTCGACGGTTGCTGCCATTGGTTCTATCTCCTGCCCATTAATGAATGGGAGGGATCAGTGGCTCAAACCCACGTACGAAATTGAAAACTGGTATGACCAACCAATGTGATCGCTCGAACTAAAGTCTCTCATGTTCATTATTATTGTAAGCTTTAAGGTTGATTGTATGGGTTTGTATTGTTTGACTACATTCGTTTGGTTAAAAGTTGAGACTCAGAAGACAAGTTTGGCAATCATCAAATAAGTGATAATAACACAGGTTAATAAAAATAAAATCTCAACATTAAATTAACAAAAGCACCACTAATCTCAAAGTTTCTAGATACTTACTATGTCACTTGAATATCTTATTGGCGCCTAACCGAGAAACTAGCATGTTTCAAGAGACGATTAGAGGATCCTAGCTCCTGCGAACGCGCTTAGGATCAGGGGAATGCTGGTCTTGATCTTCTTTAAGTGCGTTGTGATGACTTCCCTCTAAGATGTGATTTTCATACACAGCTTTACTGTGGAAACCGATCTGGCATACTCCGCACCACATTAAATTACTGATATGAGGGCGTTCACGGGCTACTATGGCCGCCTAATACAAGTTGACAGCAACATTAGTCAAAACTATTATCAACATTAAAGCACTACAACTTAAAAATATTCAGTTTCTACCTTAACTCTGTGCTTTCTACCAGAGAGGTGAATACTTAAATCATGGCGTGAGCAAACAACGTTGCATACTTCACAGAAACTTAGCCGCCTTCCACATTCCACGTCCGAACCCATCAGCTTGCTGGGCTCAGCTCGTTTAGGGACCATAAGGCTTAGTACCTGAGAGTCAGAACGATGATGATGATAACTTCGACTGTCTATGGGTATGTTAGGACGTTTTCCATTAGCAATGCTTGCCCACAACCATACTGTCGTTGCAGCTACATTGAGAGGCACTGATGCTTTCTCAGGTCGAGCCAGAAGAATGTTATACCTCCTCATCCCCAGTTGGTGAAGAACATAAGAGAAGTCTCTATCACCAGAGATGAGCATCAAATTAGCAGGAGCTTGGTTTTCCATCGCCCACAGCATCATGTCCACAAGAATCTTCTTGTCGCTCCCGTCTTTAACTCCTGTAAAATTCTCACCATCACCAAGAAGATTAGAATAATACACCTTACCATTAAACACTGCAAAACCAAATTCATAATTAAATTACGTATAAGATGTTAAGGAGAAAAACCAGCAGGGACGTGGTTAAGCAAAACGCCAGTGGAATAGAGAGCTTGTTGTACAGAGGAAGGGATTCGATTAGTGTCGCCATAAGCATAGATAACGACCGAACCACGGTAGTTGTTTTTCAACAGATTCGATCGAATGTTGTGAGCAACCAGATGGGCGTCACAGCCCCTAGGAACCTCGCAATTATCAATGTCCCACCACACTGACGTTTTGGCCGCAGAGAAATCTGACTTTGCAGCCGTTGTATTTGACATATGGTAGCTGGGGTAGATAACGCCAACATAGCCCTGTTTCACCGACGGAGGCATGGGTTCTGTGTCTTCCCCGGGAGAGAAGGCGGAGATCATAATATTCCGGAAACAAATCAAGCGTTTGCTAACTGAAACGGCAGATAAAGGATCGTTGAATTGGGAACAAAACAAGCAAACGAGTTTCTCTGTTTATATTTTTTACAGCCAACGGGAAACACCCTAAATAAGTGATCATCTTTCCGAATATATTTTATTTACACCTAATCCTAATAGGGTTTTAACTTTTAGCATCTAATAAGGAAATATTTCAAAAATAATAAATACTAAATTATTTTCAAATTTTTTATTAGGGTAATACTATTTACTATTTACATGTCAATACGAACTATTGGGCTGTTCTACTTTCTCCACCCTACGAAAGTTTTCAATCTATTTCCAGAGTTTGACTAGAGTTCAAACAATTAACACCAGAGCCATAGAAAACATCAACAACTAAACCAGAGCTTGAATCAAGTCAACATTTGTTTGAAACTAGAAAACTAGAATCATGAAAATCGGAGTCTTCATTAAGTCATGATCAACTAGAATCATGAAAATCAAATCAGTCTCGTTAAGTCGTGAAATTCAAGTCAGTCTTCATTAAGTCATGAAAACTAGCATCATGAAAATTAAATCGAAGACTAAACGAAACTAGAAACTAGAATCATGAAAATCGGTAACTTTGAACAAGAGCCAAGCAATTAACATAAAACCAAGATAAAAAATGAATTGTCATGAACAAAAACAATGGCTTCGAATAAAAATCAATGGCTTTTCAGAGAAAACCAAGAAGTTTGAAGACGATACTAAAAAGAAAATATGAAGAAGATTTTCTTGTATTGCATAAACGATTGATGTACACTTTAAATACAGAGGAAAGAACTATAAACGCTGAATTACCCTGAAGACTAGGACTTGAACAAACAGCTAAACGTAACTAACAACAAGCATATTCAGAAAGATACTCGTAAATACAAAACAGAGTATTAATCAAAGTTAACCTATGTAAACCAACTCCAATATGTAAACCAACTCTAATATCCCCCTCAAGGTGGAGCATACACATTGAGTATGCCCAACTTGGAACGAAAAGAGTCAAAACCATCACGTCCAAGCGGTTTTGTAAAGATATCTGCCAACTGCTTTGTAGTCGAGACATGTTGCAGTTCTATATTCTTCAATTTGACCTCATCTCTAACAAAGTGTAAGTCGAGTTCGACGTGTTTCGTTCTCTCATAGAAAACCGGATTCGTCGCGATGTATACTGCAGACTTGTCACATAACAGCTGCATTGGTTCAGAATGTGTTACAACTAAAGTATGCAGCAAGCGTTTCAGCCATATCATTTCTGCCGTGAGATAAGAAATGGCGCAGTACTCTGCCTCTGAAGATGACCGACTAACTGTGTTCTGTTTCTTTGTTTTCCAAGCGGCAAGAGACTCGCCTAGTTGCACTATATAACCTAAAACAGATTTTCTAGTGAGAGGATAACTTGCCCAATCTGAATCACACCATCATGTTAAAGTCAAAGAACCTTGTGCACGTAAGTGTATCCCTTGCTCGGGATCAGCTTTGAGATAGCGTACCAAACGCAAAGCCGCTTGCCAATGGTCTTCCCGTGGTTTACTCATAAACTGGGAAAGGACATGTACTAAGTAAGCTAAGTCTGGTCTTGTGACGAGCAAATAAATTAAGCGACCTAGAAGCCTGCGATATGGTGTTGGATCTGCAATGATAGGCGATTGAGACATGGCTAACTTGTTGTTCTGTTCCAGTGGAAAGTGAGCATGTTTGGACGTGATCATACCTGTTTCACTTATAATATCTGTTGCATACTTTCTCTGACACAAATACATACCAGTTCTGTTTTTAGCAACTTCGATACCCAAAAAATACTTTAGAGGTCCTAAATCTTTGATGTGAAAACATGATGACATATACTCCTTAAATGATTCCATTGCTGTAGAACAACTCCCAGTGATTATCAGATCATCTACATAAACCAATATATGCAGTCGAATACCAACTTTTGCATAAGTAAACAAGGAGTAGTCTGACCTTGATTGTATGAAACCATACTCCAATAAAGCAGATGAAAGCTTCAGGAACCAACAACGATGCGCCTGTTGAAGACCATAAAGAGACTTCTTGAGTTTACAAACTCGATTTCTACTACCATATTGGAATCCCGGTGGCAACTTCATATATACTTTGTCGGTTAAATCTCCATGTAGAAAGGCATTATAAACATCCATTTGATGTATTGCCCAGTTTTTCTTGCAAGCAACATCAATAAAAACTCTTACGGTGTCCATCTTAGCAACATGCGCATAAGTTTCTCCAAAATCTTCACCTTCGATCTATTTATTTCCCAAAGCAACCAATCTCGATTTGAAACATTCAACTGACCCATCGGATTTAAACTTGACCTTGAACACCCACTCTGACCCAATCGCACGTTTACCCTTTGGTAGTTCAACTATATCCCACGTGTTGTTCTCTTCAAGAGCAAAGACTTCTTTACCCATTGATTCTCGCCAACGCACATCTTTCATGGCTTCACGAAAGGACTTTGGTTCTTTTGTCTCTATAATTGCTGTTAAATAAGCAACATGTGAATCTGAAAAACCCTGAGTACCTTCAATTATGGGATAAATTACTTTCCCTGAATCTGCTTTCACAACATCAGCCCTGTTCGTGTTTGGTTTAAGATATTGGAGAACAAAATCTTTTAACAAAACCGATGGAGCTCGTTTGCGCTGTCCTTTTCTAAGGTTTTCGGTTGGTACAACCTCTGGCGTTGGCACTGGGGACGGTGACACAGGTCTATTAGCTCGAGATATTGGTGATGGAATGGGAAATTGCGAATTTTCTTCGCTGCATGTAGAAGAAGATGAGTCAACCTGTTGACTTGGGCCTAATTGATTATCTGCTAGCCCAATTTGTTGTGAGTTAACTCTCTCTTGTCTCAGCACATAAACATTATCTTCATTAATCAGAACATTCAAAATGGGGGCCCATAAGTTATCATCTTCTTCACCAATTTGTTTCACAACAACTTCTCTGTATGGAAATTCGTTTTCTGCAAAAACGACATCTCTGGAAACGAAAAATTCTTCTTTTCATATTAAATAAACGTCATCCTTTCTTCGAATATGGATACCCAGCAAATATACATCTTTGGCTTTTTGATGCAAACTTGTCTCCATCTCTCAGTTGATTATGAGCAAAAGCTAAACATCCAGAAACTCTGATATGTTTATATGATGGCACCTTCTGATAAAGACGCTCGTATGGTGTTCTGTTGTTGAGAATTAGGCTTGGTGTTCTGTTTATGAGATGACAAGCTGTGAGAACACAGTCTCCCCAGAACTGTATCGGTAGATTTGCTTGAAAAAGCAAAGCTCTTGCAACATTTAGAATGTGTCGATGCTTTCGTTCGATGCGACCATTTTGTTGCGGAGTGCCAACACAGCTTGTTTCGTGTCCAATACCTTGTTGAGCAAAGTAAGTTGACAGTTTCATAACTTTAGAGCCATTGTCGCTTCTTATTGTCATCACTCGTTTACTAAAGTGACGCTCAATCATCGCCAATTTTTTTTTAACGTTTCTTGTGCTTTTGATTTGTCAAAGCCAGACACATCTCGTGTGATCGTCCATGATCGCGAGGAAGTGTGCGATAAGGTCCCCACACATCAACATGAATTAACTCAAAAACAGTCGAACTTGTATTATTACTCAAAGGAAAACTATCACGAGTTTTCTTAGCACAGAGACATATTTCATACGCTTTATTATCAGAAACAGAAACTGCAACATCAGGACGTAATGAAACTACTTTGTTCGAGGGATGTCCTAAGCGGCTATGCCACAACTCAAACTCCACCACTGCTTTAGTTGAGATCGCTGCTATGGTCTCCACACTGCAGAAGTGGAAAGGTCCTCTAGCACGCTTTCCCGCTCCAATCACCATCCTCGAACAGCGGTCCTGTATCACAAGATACTTGTTAGCTACTTGGAGAACACAATTATTCTCATCCATTAACTGAGTGACCGATATGAGTTCTGATCTTAAACCCTCTACATAGTACATTGATTGTAAAATCAAACCAGAAGCAATTCTTATAGTCCCAGCTCTATCTGAAACTGTTTCTCTACCATCAGCCATAATTACTAAGACTGGAGGCATCTCTCGTATATTAGATAGCATCTCATATCTTCCAGTTAGATGATGAGATGCACCCTTATCCAGTATCCAAGGAGGCTTAGAATTCGTACCTGAGAGACGTTCACTTGATTGGTTGGTGAGTTTTCCTGAATTGAGCATGGACTTTAGCATTTTCCATTGGTCATTTGTTAGCTTAACGTCTTCCCGATCGTTTTCTGTAACAACATAATTAGCATGTTCTCCTTGCTGTTCTGGTTGGACATAAACATAATTCGCATACTGACCTTGTCCTTTTCCAAATCCTCATCCTTTGCCAATCAAGCTTTGAGTTTTCGGTCTGTCTCCCCACCACTGAGGATATTCAATGACCGAGAAACAACGATCTGATGTATGTGTTGTGCTATTACAATGAGCACAAACAAATTTGCTTTTTGCTTCAAATTTGGGCTTGAACGGCTTGGACTGAGTTGCAAAAGCTGTGATTTCAGAGACAACTTCGTTGGTGGTTGCTCCTAGATCCTCCTCATGATGTATCATATTGTACACCTCTTCAAGCGACTGCAAAGGCTCACGAGTAACAATGAAAGATCGTATTGCTCTGTATTGATCATCAAGACCGTAAAGGAATTGATGTACCTTATCCTCTTCTAGATCTCGTTCTTGTTG
The DNA here is from genome assembly GCA_900406435.1 of Lepidium aucheri. Lineage (NCBI taxonomy): Eukaryota > Viridiplantae > Streptophyta > Magnoliopsida > Brassicales > Brassicaceae > Lepidium > Lepidium aucheri. The sequence goes on from OVBA01002961.1 coordinate 17,231, forward strand.
AATGTGAAGATCACATTCACACCTTCCACAACTGCAAATACACATTGGTCGTTGACTGTGCAAGCTATCCCATATGCGATTCAATTTTCCAAAGTATGATTCTATTGCAAGTCCTCTTTGCTTGCAATAGGCCAATTCAGATTTGAGTTGTTGGAGACGAGATCTGCTCAAAATAGAAAACTATTTCTTCAAATAGTCCCAAAGCTCTTTTGCGATTTCTCGGTGAGAAATTGTTGACCGCAGCGTTGGTTCTATAGTCATATGTATCTATGAGACTAAAAGGGCTTGTATAGTCTTCCAGTCATCATAGTCTGCAGAATTTTCTGCAGGTTTTTCAATTGAGCCATCAAGGAAGCCGAACTTTTTCCTTGACGTTAAAGCTGTCTTCAATCCACTAGCCCACTCATCGTAATTGGTTCCTTTGAGAAGTGGATGTGAAATTACAGCTCCAGGATTGTCAGCAGAAGTGAGATCATATGGAGAAATTGTTCTCCTCACTTCAGGTGGCGGAACAGGAGGAACATCAGGGTTTGCCATTCTGAAAAAGAAAAAATCAAAGTTTCAATGGTTCAGGTTCTGATACCATAAAGAGAAAATATGAAGAAGATTTTCTTGTATTGCATTAACAATCGATGTACACTTTAAATACAGAGGAAAGAACGATAAAAGCTGAACTACCCTGAAAACTAGGACTTGAACAAACAGCTAAATGTAACTAACAACAGGCATATCCAGAAAGATACTCGTAAATACAAAACAAAGTATTAACCAAAGTTAACCTATGTAAACCAACTCCAATATGTAAACCAACTCCAATAGATACACATATACATATACATAAAGCACGAGGATTTGAAAACAAAGCACAAAGAGCGATGGCTTTGATTTTCAATTTTGGGGTTAAAGGGTTCTTTCGATTTGGGATTTTTACAAGACTCGGTTTTTGCAGATCGAGTGATATTTTTACGATGGGTTTTCTTTTGGTTTAGTATTAAAATTCTAGTCATTTTCGGTCTAATGTTAAAATCGAGTCATTATTCGGTTTAATTAACGCTTAATTGGTATACAGTAACTTGAGATAGTAGTCTTGGGTATTCGGGTCTTTTTTTTTTCTTTTTTTCAACATAGAACTTTATTATTAAATAAACCTGATTACAATCATTGTTTACACATACTTCTAAACATGATAATAGTCATTGTTTACACATACATTTATGAAAGCAGGACAATAATGGAAAATCTCCCATTGACGATCGGTAATATGTAATGGGGATCAACACATGTGTTTTTAAATCTCTTAACATGGTGGAACTCTACTCTTTCGAATAATCTTGTCCATTGTTTGATCGTATCTGTATATTGATGTAGGCGCAAATTCGACTCTGGATTTTTGATTGAGGTGATGAGATTAAGATTATCGCCTTCGAATTGGACATTCCGATGCCCTAAACCCCATGATGATTGAAGGGTCCATATTAAAGCACTTCCTTCAGCTTCATCAACTGTGTATCTGTCTTGAAAAGCTCCGTATGCACAATGTAGAACTAGTCCTGTATTATTTCGTATTAACCCAACCCAAACCTGATTTTTGCTGTCCGTCTGGACATGATGCATCAAAGTTATACTTAACCCATCCTTCACGTGGTGGCTGCCATTGTGTATTGTCCCGCAATCGTGGATGTGTTACCTCTATGGTTTCGTTATTAACCTTGTTCATGGTCCACTCATTTATGTCTATGTTGATCAAGTGTCGTAAGTTCAATGGGTCAATCTGATTTTGGTTATAAACCAAACAATTACGAGATTTTCATAGGCGCCACAAGGTATAGAATAGAATACATCAAAGTGTATAATTTATATTTGGATTCGTATGGATGTTGAATATGAATCTAAACTTATCTTCCAATGAGACCTGGGTATCCAGTAAGCCAGATGTTGGAACATTCACCATACGGCACACCGCTTGCGTAGAAAGGCAAGTAAACAATACATGGTCCGTTGTTTCAAAGCTTTGGCAGCACCTATAGCAAGTTTGGGGACACTCAATGTCTCTGTGATGTAAGTTATCGGCCACTCCTAAAGCTCGTGATAAGCATCGCCAAATGAAATGTTAGAGTTTTGGCGGTATATCTGATTTCCAAATTCGCGTAGAAATATCTGTATGTTGACTGAGTGGTGGTTGGTGTTCGTGATGGTCCCGCATCCATTGTGAAGCCAAACAATAACCAAATTTGACAGTATATAATCCATTGGAGTTGTAGTTCCATATTAGCCTATCATGTGTCGGTGACGGTGCGATGTATATTTTGTAAATAGCTTCATGATCATTTGGATAAATATTACGCTCGACCATTTCTTTGTTCCATTGACTTGAGGTTTGATTTATGAGACAAGATACCGGCATTCTTGGGTTCACGGCATGCCATAGTAAAGGTGGTCTGGGTGGCATTGTTGGTAGCCAATTTTCCTCACCCACATATGTTGTATTGCCATTTCTGATGCTTATATGTGATCCTTGTTTCAATAAATTTGCACCATATTGTAGCAAAACCCATCCGAAAGAGAGATGTGTACGATGAAAGGGGTGTAATAGTGAAGAGTTCTGTGAATACTTTGCCTTTAGCACTTTATGAATTAGACTTTCTTAGCATGACATGATTTTCCAGAGATGGTTAGCTAAGAAGGCCTGGTTGAAATATAGAAGGTTACAAAAACCTAATCCACCTCTATCTTTTGGTTGAATCATTTTTTGCCAAGACACCCACGAAAGCTTTCTTCTTGTACTTGTTGATCCCCACCACAACTAACTTATTAGAGTGTCTATAGTTCGACAAAGCGACCCAGGTAAACGGAAGCATGTCATAGAGTAAACCGGCATGGTATAAGAACGAATTTTATTAATATTTCTTTCTCGGTAGGTGATAGAAACTTATTTTGCCACCCATTGAGTTTGCTTTCCAGTTTATCTTTGATATAGGCAAACATCGCTGATTTGTTTTGTCCAAATTGTTCCGGTAAGCCAAGATATTTGCCTTCGCCGCCTGTTTGGGTTATTTCTAAGACCTCTTTAATTCCGTCCCGAGTAGAGTGATACCCATGCGTCCCAAACGTAATTGTAGACTTATCCACGTTGATTTTCTGACCGGGAACTGCTTCATACTCATTAAAAATACGTTTAAGATTAGACGCATTGTGAATATCCGTTCTCAAAAAGAATAACGAGTCGTCTGCAAATAATAAGTGAGAGATTATAGGACTTCTTGCCGAATGTTTGATACCTTGAATGTTCCCCGTTGCTTGAGCCTTATGGAGCATGCTACTTAAGACATCCGGGCAAAGGATAACCAAATATGGAAATGGTGGATCACCATGTCGTAACCCTCTGTTTGGTTTAAAGTTACCATGCCGTTCACCATTAATTAAGACTGAGAAAGATACTGATTGAACACACGACATTCTCCATCGACAACAAATATCTGGAAAGCCCTTCTTACACAAAACATTCTCCAAAAAGTTCTATTCTATGCGGTCATATGCCTTACTAATATCTGTTTTGACCGCCATGAAAGATTTAGAGACCCCACGTTGTCTCTTTAGAGCATGAAAAGACTCATGTGATAGCATAGTGTTGTCGAAGATAAATCGATCACTTGAGAAAGCCGCCTGATTTTCAGATATTAATGCAGATAAAAGTGGTTTTAACCACGCCACGAGAACTTTCAAAATGATTTTATACAACACATTACATAAGCTTATCGGGCAGAAATCCTTTATTGTTACTGGGTCTTTGTACTATTCCAATGGATCGGCATTGATGCCGTAAGGAAAATTTTTTGTACCTCCTTTACTATTTGTGGACCTATAAATTCCTAGTATTGATGATAAAAAGCTGCTGTGAATTCATCAAGTCTTGGTGCTCTTGTTGAACCTATGCTTAATAACGCACGATGTATTTCCTCTGGAGCTATTGTCGTCGTTAATGTCTCAGCCTTTGGAGGCGTTACTGTGGTTTCAACCATTATCCTCGCTTCAGTTGGCTCTTGGGATATTGTTGAGGTAAAAAGCTCTTGAAAATATCGTATTGCTTCCTCACTCATGAGTTTGTTACCAACTACATAATCCACATTTGGTAATTGTAATCGTGTTATTCTATTCCTTGCAATTCTATTTTTGGTAGCGGCATGAAAAAACTTGGTATTCCGATCACCCTCTTTTAACCATTGGACTCGACTTTTTTGGTGCCAATAAATCTCATCCTCCTTGTAAGCTTATTGTAAGTCCAATCCTAGTTTCTGAATCTGCTCAGTAGTGACTTGCGGATTTACCATGGCCTTGTCCAAATCCTTCGTTAGTTTTTGTATCTGTAGTTTGGCATTAAGAGGATTATTATGTTTCCATCAAGAGATTCTTTGTCGTGACTTAATCAAAAGACTATTGACCGAAGAAGATCCATGACCTCTTTGTGCGGCATACCAAACTTCTTGTATTATATTTGTGATCTCCTCATGTCGACATAGGCGCTTATCAAAGGTAAATAGTTTACGAGTGAGTTCAATCGTATGACGAATCTTACCAACGTAAGGGCGGTGGTCGGATCCAGAGAATGGTAAGCATTCAATTTCTGATACCGGGTAAGTTGTTCTTCATTCATCATTACCAAAAATCCGATCTAGCCAACACTGCACCGTGTATGATCTTCGTTTGCCTACCCATGTCATATTAGACCCAACATATGGAAGGTCGTGTAGTTTACATGCTCGAACCATTGTTTGAAAATCGCTACAACTCTGCATTGAACGCGGCGAACCATCTTGTTTCTCGCTTGGGTCTAAGATCTCATTAAAATCCCCAATAAGTAGGCACGAACCAGACCTATTAACCGAAATTCGTTGTAGTGCTTCCCATAAGTAATATCGTTCACTTCTTATAGGATTTTCGTAGAAACAAGTCAGATAAAAGGAAGACTCATCTTTATTTATTTCACAATCGATTATGCGTACATTAGACGTTATTACAGAGACCGATACAGAGTTCTTCCATAATAAAGCTAAGCCACCTCCAAGACCGAGGGGCGAAACACAAACAACGGAATCAAAGCCTAAAGTTACAGCAACATCACAAACAACATCATTCGATTTTTTTGTCTCCACAAGAAAAAGTATGTCCGGAGCATAATGTGAGATTATGCTCTTAAGGCATCAAACTATCAGGGACCCTTTCAAACCCCGACAGTTCTAGAAGGTTATATTCATCCGCAACCCGGTGGCTTATGGCCCACCGTACCCTCACCTTTATTTTAGATAGGTCCATCACCTACCTCAGTGTATTCAAATTGTGTTCCATCCTTGTGTTGAGGAACAAACCAATTGCGTATAGCGACAATGTCGGATTGGTGGCATAATCGTTTGGAAATTGTTTCTTCTGAGTCACCATGTGCACTAACCTTTTTGTAATTGCTGCGAACCAGATTTGGTGAAACCGGATGGCCTTCAATCGCTCCCGAGTCAGCTTTCCTCTTCTTCCCCGCCATCGCCAATGTACCGGCTTCATCATCATTCGCCATGCCTTTGTATGCAGCTTCATGAACACCATCAGTCCCCTTCAACTTATTCTCTTCACGTGCTTCTTCAGGGTCCATAGGGTCATCATCATCGTCAATTTCATCAGGGTCGTCGCCATTGGCCATTGGAGAGAGCATTGGGCATACATTCTCATCATGCGACAACATACCGCAATGGCCACAGAAATTCCCGAGTCTTTCAAATTGAAAGCTTAAATCCTTAGTCTCATTACCAAATCAAAACATCCTTGTAAATCAACGAGGTGCAAGTACATTCTAGCAGATACGTATGCGAACGTAATCCACAAGCACCGATCCATCAACCGAGAAATCGGTTTCAACGAATTCACCCAAACAGCCACCGATGTATGCTATCATCCGCTTCGTCAAGTAACAAATTAGGATACCACGAACCTGTATCCAGAGCGACTCAAAAGTCTCTCCAGTCTCCATAGCATGATCATTCATACGATCCACAGTGATCATCCAGTCATTGAATGACCAACGGCCTCGATGGATGATAGCAACCATCGGTTCATCTGCTTTGAATATAAATTGAATCATTCTGTTGTTGAGTATCCTGCCATTAGTTTCATCATCAACTCCTCAGATTTTCGGCAATGCATTCAACATTCCACGAAGGTTTTGTTTCTTCGGGTAAAGCAGCTTCACAATCAAACTGAATTGATTCTCAGTTGCTGCAATATCACACTCAAAGTCTGGAAGATCAATCACATCGTCCTCCGTATTCAACAAAATCTGTTGCACTTGACGTCTTATGTTATCCGCCATTGTTATTGTATCGTTTTTTCTCCAAGTATATAAATGACTGAAGAAACCAATCCTGAGATTATATAGAGAATGATTGTGGATACAAATTCTCTCTATTGCCCAGTAACCTCCGCTTCTAATGAATCATTAGAAACCACCATTAAAACCGCTTAGCGGTTAACCGTAACAGGTGAAAACTATCTACTTTATCGCTTATCGCCTTTGTCGTCGCCAGAGAGAGAAAGCATTTTTATTAACTAGATATTCTTTTTGGGTATTCGGGTTTTAAGTCTTGATAGATAAAACTTTTTTGTTTAGCATAATGCTTTTGTAGGAATAAATCACATTTGTCTATTTAAAATTTTTCAAATATGATTGGTTCCTACAAGAGTATTATGCTCAACAAAAAATCTTATCAATCAAGGTATTAATGTCCAGTTCAGGTCAGATGTTTTTCGGCCTAGATATTTTGGATCCGATAGTTTAATACCCATATAAGATCAGTTAATATTTTTGTTTGGTTTCAGGTCAGCTCCATTTGGGTTCGGATTGATTCGGATCCAAATTATTGGAACTGTAAATTACCTAAACACCCAAAAACTCAAAAAATATTTATAAAATATCTCAAAACCTAAAATACTTAAAAAGACCATTTTAATAGCCAAATATTCAAAAAAGTCTAAAAATATAAAAATACCTAAAAATACTAAAAAATACTTATACAATACTCTAAAAATACAAAAATCAGGTATTCGGATACCATGTTTGGTTCTCGGTTCAGATTCAGGTTCGGGTCTAGTTCTTCAGGTCTAATTTTTAAGGTATTTAGGCAGTTAGGGTTTGAATCTTCTTTTTTGGGTCGGTTCCAGGTCTTGTCCCTCGAATCCAGGTTTTATGCCTATGACTATGAGATAGTGTAGAATTATGAATCTAACTTATAGAAATTATACTAGATAACATAAAAATTTATCTGAAATTACTTTTAGAATAAGCCTATACTCTTAGACTTTTGGTACACAAATTTAAGACTCACATACCCCTTTTCTCAATTTATGTCTCTCATCTCTACATTTTTCTTTCATTTTTTTGTTATCTCTTCTCCATTTTCAATGTCCTGACACATTTCATCTTTCTTTTCTCTCATAAACCCAGATTTATTTCATTTTTTTATCTTTGTTTTTGCTCAACTGATTCCAGATTTCTATACAATAATTTGTAAGGAAAATCGTTGACCTTGAGATGATGCTTAAAAACTATGCAACTGTTGAATATCTAAAGAAAGTATCAATGTCAGCAGCTTCTGCCATGAACTGCAGTGGTGAAGGAGGAAGGAAATCAATCAATGAGGGAGGAGGAAGGAAATCATTCGGTGGTAGTGGTCGTACTATAATAGTTATTGATTATTTGATTATGTGTTTCCAAAATCTAACATTCATGGATCAAAGATTTAAATTTTCACCTAGGAATTTCTCTTTTTTTCTTTGAGTTTTGATTGATAAAGATTAGTCTTTTTAGTTTCATATGTTCATGCTTCACTAACTCGTCTCCTTTCTTCTTTGCCGAAGATAATTACGAGTTCCGGAGAAGATCCAAACAAAATTTAACTCAGTGAGTAGTAGATATCTGTTGTGCTTGACTCTCGCGACGTACCTTCACGCAAAATGCTTTACAAAGATCATGGAGTTAGCATATAAAATATTTGTTAACAGATCATATATTAGCTAGCAGATAAAATAAGTGTTAACGGATAACGTGTGTTAATCTGAACTCAACTAAACCTACAAAACTCTCATTTATAATAATGGCTACACTATCACCAGCCTCGAGTGGAATTTGTGAAGGTCTACCAACCTTTTGAACGAGCCGTCTCGTAGCTTCAATCACCATCAACACCGCTATAGCTAGGATTGCATGTCAGCTTAAACACTCATGAAAAAGATGAAGATGATTTGATAAATGTTTCTTTTATTAATAATTTTTTTTACGATTAATATATGTGTTAACCGATAATCATTATTTTATCCGATAATTATCTACTTATCATTTAACTTATTACGATTACTATTGATTTAAGTCTCCAAAATGGTTACCATCATTGTTTGAGTTTGTGATGTGGAGATTATGGTGTGATGGGTTTACTAAATCTAAGTTGTTATATGTGTTCGATTTTTTTTATCATTTAGTTATTACTATGTGTGATAATATAGAATTTTTGTTAACCTTCAACAAAGAATCTTATATGTATTACAAATTTTAACTCATGCTTTTAACTAATAGTTCCCATCATTATTTCACTTTGCATAACACTTAAGACAAATAATATATGTATTAGAGTTGAATGTGTAACTCTGATACTAAATTATTATATGTATTACAATTTTTATCATCTAACAATTTATTTATCATATGACATAGAAACACAAAAATAAATAAATAATTATAATAAATTCAATTCTACAAAAAATTAAAAACTCTCACCTTTCTCGTTTATAGGAAGTGAGAGTACATCACCGGATTATCAGTGATTTTGCCGGTTATCACCTTCTATTTCAACTAAGCAGATCCTTCTACCACCAAGTATCAATAGATCTTGTTTTCTTGACAATCGATCATCACATGCAGATCAAGCAAAAGGATTAAGAAGACGCTCATGGTCACTTCACTTCTTTCAATCATCCACACCACCTTGATCTCTGCATGCAGATAGATCAAAACAACAGAAGAGATATTCTTCACCTTTCTTGCCCTCTAAAAGTGGGATTGGAGCTCATTTCACAAGAAACTACTTAAAATGCAATCTAACATCACGGAAGCATTGCAATCAATTAACTTGGATGAAGATCCAGTGGATCTACCTCCTACAGGGAATTACACCAATATACAAGAGGAAAACTATATACTAGTGGGAAGATTACTGAATCCTAAAAAGCAGAACATGGCTAAGGCGATGTTAACTCTGCCACGAATCTTGAGAACATTCCCAAGAGTTGTCGGTACGGTGATTTCACAAGACCACTTTCAGTTCCGGTTCCAATCGGAAGAAGCCTTAGCTACGGTTGCTAGATTTGGATTATGGACTTTCGAAGATTGGGGCGTGGCTGTGAGACCAAAAAAGGACATGCAAGGGGATTCGATCATCACTAAAGTGCCAATATGGATTCGCATGTCTAATATACCAGTTCAACATCACACATCAGACTTGTTTAAAGCCATAGCTAGTACATTTGTAGATGTGTTGGAGGTGGATTATGATGAGAACAGAACCTCGTTGCATGATTTCATAAGAGTGAGGATCATCTATGATCTGCAGAGTCCGCTCAAATCTCAGAGATCGTTCAGATTTCAAGATGGAAAGGTCATTAAAGTAGAATTTGAGTTCGAAAGAATCAAGAAATCCTGTCATTTCTGTAACAGAATCACACATGAACAACGACAATGCCCCTGGCTAGTATCTCCTTCCCCACCACACAATCACCAGGAAGGTTGACACAAGATCAAAGTATCGAAAAGAAGGATCAACAGGAGCCAATAGAGAAAACAAATGATGGATTTCTCAAACAAATGGATCAACTTAACACAGTTACAGACCCTGAGTCAAGCCACAAGTCTAAGGTCTGTGAGTACGACAACACCAACACAAAAGAAGCTCCCGAGATAAGCCCCTTAAGGGTATAAGCTAGTAATCACTCAGCTGATAAATACAGAGAGATAATACAACAGAAGGCTGATTCACAGATTGTATGCAATGAAACATTACAAACAGAACTCAAACCGGAAATTGCTAATGAGCAATCTACTGCAACTGCTAAATATGTGAGTAGAAGGCCAACACTCATAACATATAAAAGTCAATCCAAAAGGCCTCAAATGCTAATCACTAGTTCGGAACCACAATAGAGCACAAGGATAAACACCTCATGGAGATTGACAACAAAGACTTGTGTAGAGACTACAAAAAGAAGCGTAAATTATCAGAAGCTAAGGATGTCCCCTCAACATAGTCCACAGATCCTTCAAAAACTGGTATGGTGACTATCCTTAAGTCACCCGAGACAACATGAGCATCCTCAGCTGGAACTGCCAGGGACTGAGGAATACCCTGACAGTTCGAAGATTAAGAGAAATAAGGAAAACCTTATTTCCAGATTACATATTCCTCATGGAGACTAAAAATATATATCATAATGTATATAAAGTTAAGGAGTGGCTAGGATATCAGCACCTTTTCACAGTCAAGCCAAGAGGTCTAAGTGGAGGCCTGGCACTAATGTGGAAGAATGCAGATGACTTAAATATACTTCTTAGTAACCAAAACATAATAGACACCAGACTAAGAATAGGCGACCACTTTATATACATCACCTTTATATATGGACATCCGAATCCGCAACACAGGAGTGAAGTATGGAATCAATTAAGGACAATAAATAGGAGCAGATGCTCGCAATGGATGATAATAGGGGACTTTAATGAAATAAGTCACAACAGAGAAAAATTAGGAGGGCCTCAAAGACCTGCATGGACAATGACACCTTTTAACAATTTACTCTCAGAATGTGACATGGAAGAGGTTGACAGCAGAGGTCCGTATTTTTCTTGGATTGGTCATAGAGGAAAGCATTGGATTCAATCTAGACTGGATAAAGCTTATAGTAATTCTGGATTGAAGTGTTTATTCCCACAGACATCCTCAACATATATGGATTTTCAGGGATCAGACCATAGACCAATTCTGGTATCCTTTGCTGCTGAAAACTATGCTTACTCTAAGCGATTCTTCTTTGATGCAAGATGGATAAAATATGGTGATTTTATCAGCATCACGGAAAGCTGTTGGAACTCAAATTCACAGATGGATGTTTTTAACAGGTTCAAAAGACTTAGAAAGGATATTTTGAACTGGAAAAAGCACAAGCACTTAAATTCTGCTAAGAATATGGACTCTCTACACAACAAAATGCAGATAGAGATCACTAAACACAATCCTAACTTAGCATAAATAAATCACATAAAGGAGGAATTACTCAGACAAGCACATTTGGAGGAAGAATTTTGGAAGCAAAAGTCCAAAGAAAAATGGCTTAGAGATGGTGATGCTAATACAAAGTTTTTTCACAATAGCGTGAACAAGCAACGAAAAAACAATTCCATCCCATGCCTTCATGACATAAATGGGAGAAAACAATATCTTGAAAGATCAAAAGCAGAGATTGCAGTGGACTACTTCAGAGAAATTTTTAAATCCCAACATCAACAGAATATGAGAGACTTCATCTCCTTGATTCCACACAAAATTACTGATGCAATGAATGATAAGCTGCTCGCACCAGTAACAACAGAAGAGATAAAAGAAGCTATTCATAATATCAAACCAACTAGTGCGCCAGGACCGGATGGTATGTCAGGACACTTCTTCACAACATTTTGGGACTTAATTGCTCTGCAAGTGTCTAAAGAAATCAAGGAAGTATTTGAAACTGGTAAGATTCCACAGGAATGGAACTACTCCTACATAAGTTTAATCCCAAAAAAGTCAGAGGCAATTGATATGAAAGATTTCAGGCCTATTAGTCTATGTTCACTCATGTACAAGGCTGTTACAAAGGTTATCACCAGAAGACTACAACCTATGCTACAAGACATTATATCACATACACAAGGTGCATTCACTCCAGGTAAACTAATAATATATAACATATTGATAGCACATGAGATTATACATCATATTAAAGCCAACCGGAAGGGTAAAGCAACTTACATGATGGTCAAGACAGACATATCGAAAGCTTACGATAAGCTGGAATGGAGCTTTATCAGACAAGTCCTTACCCAACTAGGCTTTGCTCCCAAATGAATCAGTCTGATCATGAACTGTGTGTCCTCTGTTTCATACTCTGTTATTATAAATAGCCAAGCACATGGTCTCATTCAACCTCAATGTGGAATTAGACAGGGTGATCCAATCTCACCATATCTATATATCTTATGCACGAAAGCTCTAGTAGGAAAAATAAATTCTCTCTCAAGTCAAGGCAGAATCTCAGGAATTCAATTCCACAACAATGGCCCCACAATCAACCACTTGCTATACGTAAATGACAGCTTATTTGTATGCAAAGCAACAACACGAGAAGCTCAAGTTCTTAAAGAATTCCTGATACAATACTCTGAAGCCTCGGGTCAACAAGTTAACTTTGACAAATCTGCGATTACATTTGGCACAATATCAACCAGCATAAAAAATGAGATCAGAGAAATTATGGGTATCTATTCGGATGATGGGATGAATAGGTACTTAGGCCTTCCAGAATCACTAACACATTCAAGAACAAACCAGCTCCAGTTCATCACCAACAGTCTGAAAGCAAAAACATCTTCATGGTTTGCTAAATCACTCACGGCTGGAGGTAAGGAAATAATGCTTAAGACTGTAGCCATGGCTTTTCCAGTTTATGTTATGTCCTGTTTTGCCCTCACAAAAACACACTGCAAGACTCTAACTAAGATAATGAGATCATTCTGGTGGAACAAGGAGAGAGATAGGAACAAGATTCCATGGGTTGCTTGGAAACAAATTCAAAAGACAAAGAAGGAAGGAGGTTTAGGAATGAGAGATATTGGGTAAAACATATAAATCCATTTACTTCCTGACTTCGAAATTTTTAAGCAGTTCAATAGGGAATAGACCATCATACGGATGAAGGAGTATTCTTAAAGGCAGAGAGCTTCTGATCAAAGGGTTAATAAAACATATTGGAGATGGAAAGGATACTTATGTTTGGTCAACCCCTTGGATTATGGACACAAGTCCACGAGCTCCCATAAGCAAAGACAGAATGATTGATGTCAACCTTAAAATAAGCAGCCTACTAGATTCCAATGGCTGGAACTTGGAAAGATTACACAACATGATCCATGAAGTTGACATACCAAGAATATTATCCCACACTCCACCCCTAAACCAAAAAGACAGCTGGATTTGGTGTCACAATGTCTCCGGCAATTATACAGTTAAGAGTGGATATTGGCTTATATCTAAANAGTTAAGAGTGGATATTGGCTTATATCTAAATATAGTTCAGAAGGTTTACCCAACATGACACAGCCTGTTGATTTCTGTATTGCACTCAAGGCAAAGCTGTGGAAAATAAAAGCACCTTCCAAACTAAAGATATTTATTTGGAAAGCTTTATCTGAAGCATTACCTGTCAAGGCTCTCTTGCACACTAGGAAAATTATTCAGAGCCCGTTATGTGCTATTTGCGGAACATAGGATGAAACTATAAAACATATGCTATTCCTATGTCACACATCAAGGCAAATATGGAG
>OVBA01002962.1:0-30872 GCA_900406435.1 Lepidium aucheri
CTGAGCTCGACAGAGGAGTTCTTGGTGAGTGAAACCGAGGGTGTTACAACAACTACGAGTCTATAGTGTTGTGTGAGCTAGTGAGCTCGACAGAGGTGTTCTTGGTGAATGAAATCAAGAGAAATGCAACATCTGCAAGTTTGCAGTGTTGTGTGAACTAGGGAGTTCAACAGAGAGTTGCAACAGCTACAAGGTTGTAGTGTTGTGTGAGCTTTGGGTAGTTAGGAATAGGTCAGTGGCAAACCAAGTTGTGGTTGTGTGTAAATCTGAATAAACAAGACTGTACTTTGTTTATATTATTCTTAATACAAAAGCTTGAAGAATCTCTGTGTGTTTTTCTCCTGTATTTGCGTTTGTTGTATAGGCGTCCTCATTCTGTGTATGTCTTGCTCTACAGTAGTCTCTCTATTATGTTAGCCTTTGTAGTATACAGAGTATCTCCATTCTAGTACTTGTAGCTCACGCTTCAACTACTATCAGATTCAATTTTTAAACAGCTTTGCCAATCATGGTTTTAAGATAGTGACAAAGAAAAATAAAAACAAAAATAAATAACTTGAGATATTTTTTCTTACCAAGTCACGTGGATCGATTTCTCAAAACGTTCGTTGCCTCGTTAACGAGGCAGAATCTTTAATTTCCCAAAATGGACCTTGTATTTTTCCCACATTCCAGTTTTAACCACATACTTGTATTTTTAGAACTCCAATTTCTATGATTAATTTTTTTTTTCTGAAAATAACTCTTCTTTTTTTTGCCTCTAAATCAAGATACTAAAATGCATGTATATAAATAGTGTTTTTGAATACTCAAAATATGAAATTAAATATTCAACAATATGGAGTAAAAGAAAGCTAATGGACAATTTTGAAAAAATGTAAATCATGAGGGACTAACTGTGTGTTAATCGGAAGATGAATTAAATACAAGCTCTATTCGAAAAGAACCGTTTCTCTTGCTCCTCGCGTATCATCTTCTCCATTATCTCACTCGCTCTCTGGCCTACCAAAACAATACTTCAATGCGTTCTTAATTTCTTCTGATTCTCCCACTTGACCGATCCCGTCCAATTTTATAATTGCCGCTTATCGCCGATAATCCATACATTCGATTTTTTGAGTGACGGAAAAGGTTTCGATTGCACATCTGGCTCCATTTCTAGGGTTTTTTTTCAGTTCCTGATCGGTTGTTTGAGCTTATTTTGTTAATTTTTTTTTGTTTTGTTGCAGGAAAATGGGGTTGATATCTGGAATTCTGTTTGGGATTATCTTCGGCGTAGCTCTTATGGCTGGCTGGAGTCGTATGATGACACACCGATCTTCAAAGCGAGTCGCCAAGGTTTGATTGAATTCCTTGTTTGGATTCCTCAAAGCAATCTTCTTATCATCCAATTGATTGAAATCTGTGATGTGGTCTTAAAATTGAGTCACTGGGGATAATCGAATTCGTGATTGTGCTAGATAGATTGGTTGTTTAGGTCATGGAATTGGCTGAAACGAATTTTTGCTTTTGGTATTCCAAATAATTAGTCTCAACAAAATCCCTTGGCTATTTGTAATTTCGGCATTAGTGTACCAAGTTAGGGTCATCTGTTGATTTTTACTTAGCTAGCTGGTGGCTTCCACTCTCACTATTTGCTGATAACCATGCGTCTGTGTGAAGGGCCGCATGGCTTGCTTTACTTGCTCAGTTTTGTGGAGCAGAATGATTGAGTCCAACTTCTGAAATGAGTAGAGATGTTTCTTGGCCTCCAATACTGTATACGTGACTTGTTATAGACTTGTCTTCTCTGACAGGCGGTTGATATGAAACTTCTAGGGTCTCTTAGTAGAGAGGATTTGAAGAAAATTTGTGGTGATAATTTTCCACAGTGGATATCGTTTCCAGCATTTGAACAGGTAATTTAGATTTCCTGCTTTAGTACCTACTGGAGATATCTAGTTCTGGATCTTTGATCCTTGAATGCAACAATGTATTTGATTTTTTCTTCCATATTATCTATCTCTAATTTTGGAACAAGTCTAGTACAATTTAAGCACTCGGTGTCTCAGCAAGAAAACAAATACTTTTTTCAGACTGCAAATATTTTATATTTGATCTTTTTCAGGTCAAATGGCTGAATAAACTACTGAGCAAGATGTGGCCATATGTTGCAGAGGTGAGATTAATTTTTTTTTTTTGAAACATTAGGCACATAGTTTAGACGTGTAGATGATTGGAAGGTGCCTATCTGACTATTAGCATATTCATATTGAATAATGGTAACTGAAGACATCTTAGGAAAAGGACCGTTATTATTCTGTCAAGTTCTACTCTAAAGTTAAAATTGAAGAAGAATGAGGTTGAGTTTGTCTTGAATGGGCTCTTTGACTGCTAACTATTGTGCTGGTACACAAATCCAGTTTTCATTAATTCCATGGATAAGTTAACTTTGTTGAAATGGAAAGCATTTGTAAGAATGCAGCTTGGCGATTGAAAGTGTAATTTTCCTTGTTATGCTGAATAATTTCCAGGCAGCAACTATGGTTATAAGAGATTCTGTCGAACCTCTGCTTGAAGATTACAGACCACCAGGAATTACTTCCCTGAAGTTCAGCAAATTGACTCTGGGGAACGTAGCACCAAAGATTGAAGGTAAAGTACGGTGGAAAACATCATCTGTTGTGATGCCATTTTTTCTTTTCCACTTCGTTTAAACTTAAGTTGTCCTACTATCTATGTTGGATGAGTTGCTTGCCAAGTACTAATGTAAACTTGTGCTTGGAAGAGCATTATGCACATTATGCAGTTGTTTCATAGGTTATGTTTGCTATAGGCCTAATTACATGCATATAATCATTGTTGCAGGTATTCGAGTTCAAAGTTTCAAAGAAGGTCAAGTCACAATGGATGTTGATCTTCGATGGGGTGGTGATCCAAATATCGTTTTAGGTGTCACAGCACTTGTTGCCTCCATACCCATTCAGGTTACTAAAGAGATTTAGCTCTTGTCATTTGGGTTGTCTATAGTATAAGATTAATGTATACGTTTATGCCATGCCTCCCAATAAAGATACATTATCGGTACTAACACTTGTTTCTGGCTGAAACAGTTGAAGGACCTTCAAGTCTTCACAGTTGCACGTGTTATCTTCCAACTTGCGGATGAGATTCCTTGTATATCTGCTGTTGTTGTTGCTTTACTTGCTGACGTAAATTTTTCCTGAAATACCCATAATTAGATGCAATTTTAATATATCAACTCTCCTATCTGACAGTGACTAACTTTTTATATGATTGATCAGCCAAAACCGAGAATTGATTACACGCTGAAGGCAGTCGGTGGAAGCTTGACAGCAATTCCTGGACTATCCGATATGATTGATGTAACTTCTTCTGTTAATATGTAAAGCAGTTTCAGAGCTTATATTTGTTCTTTTGGTCTTATACACAGTTTTTTGCTTCTCTCTCTGTCAGGATACTGTTGATACTATCGTCAAAGACATGCTTCAGTGGCCTCATAGAATCGTTGTTCCCATTGGTGGTATTCCTGTTGATTTAAGGTACTCGTGTGTTCTGCTTGTTATTCATTTGCGTTTTCTCACTCACAAATCAATGCCTGCCTCCGCCAATCTTTTGTCCATTCTTCTCTTCTTCTTTTTTTGTTTTTTGATAATAATCGTTCTCCTCTTCTGACATACATATAATGTACTTGAGGGAGAATTGAGAAAGCATCTTATAGTTTGGAAATTGTCTCTGTCTTATCTCTTTTGCAGTGATTTGGAGCTTAAGCCACAGGGAAAACTTATAGTAACAGTAGTGAAAGCAACTAACTTGAAGAATAAGGAACTGATTGGAAAATCAGACCCTTATGCCACTATCCACATCCGTCCTGTATTCAAGTATAAAACAAAGGCAATAGACAACAATCTGAATCCAGTTTGGGACCAAACATTCGAATTGATTGCAGAGGACAAAGAAACCCAGTCGCTCACTGTAGAGGTTTGCAATCTGAAACGATAGTGCTTCATACTTATTATCACCTTTGTCATTGCACCCATTAACTATTCTCTTCGTTGTATAAATTTTTTGACAGGTATTTGATAAAGACGTAGGTCAGGATGAGCGTCTAGGACTTGTGAAGCTTCCCTTAAGCAGTTTGGAAGCCGAGGTTACAAAAGAAATGGAGCTAAATCTGCTTTCTTCACTTGATACTTTGAAAGTAAAAGATAAGAAAGATAGAGGAACTATAACTCTTAAGGTATGGATCTTCCCTAGTATAAACCGCAAAACTTTTCCTGTTTACGGTTCCTAATTTGATTTGAATTGAAGGTACATTATCATGAGTTCAACAAAGAAGAGCAAATGGCTGCATTAGAAGACGAGAAGAAGATTATGGAAGAAAGAAAGAGACTGAAGGAAGCCGGTGTGATAGGTAGCACAATGGATGCAGTTGGGATGGTAGGAAGTGGGGTTGGTGCTGGTGTAGGTCTCGTTGGAACCGGGATTGGTGCAGGAGTCGGGTTGGTTGGGACTGGAGTGAGCTCGGGTGTTGGAATGGTTGGCAGCGGTTTTGGAGCTGTCGGTAGCGGATTGAGCAAAGCAGGAAGATTCATGGGTAGAACAATTACAGGTCAGTCCAGTAAACGTAGTGGCTCCTCCACACCTGTGAATAGCGTTCCAGAGAACGATGCTACTAAACAACAGTAAGTAAAACTTCAGGTTCAAGCAAAGATTTGTGATCATAACAATGTGTTGCGACTTTTTACTCTTTCTCGTTTTCTTATAACATCCCTCGAATTTGATTTCTGGATTCAGATCAGTAATTTGCTTCGTTGTGAGTTTAATTTCTAAATCTTGTACAAAATTGATTTGTTTAATCGTCCCATAAACAATAGATTTCCTTGTCAATAATTTGGTTTAACTTTTTAAGGTGTTAAATTATTACAAAAAAGCCATGTGCCGGCTTGGATATCCATATAAAGGCATACAAGAATTTTGGGATCGAATGCGTCAAAACGATGAATTATGCATGAATTCGGCTAATGAGCCAATCACTTAATATTGACAAAATAATATATTAAAAAAAAGCTATGTGCCGGTTGGATATTCATATACTTAAGTTTAGTATATATTAAACATGATAACATCATCTTTAAATTTATTATTAAACATATAAAACTGATTGATTGGAAGTTAATTTCTAAGTTAAAGAGCATAAGTATGTATATTATAGATAAGTTTCATTCACTAATCAAAATATTATATCACTTTCAGATATAAGGTCGTTCTCGTAGCAATCTTTGTCATGTATAAATCTTAAATCCATAAATCATGACAAAAAATATATAGACTCGCCATAAATTATCACAAAAATCCATCTGTAACAGACACGAAAGGAAAATCTTTCTTATCTAATTAAGACCAATTTTCAAAGTACCATTATTGGTATGAGTTATGATATTTAATATATTATTATAATGTGTGGCTTAGTTTCCAGTGGATTAGTATCTCCTCCACTTTTAGTAGTTGTAAGACGAAATTTTGCCTCACTCAATACATCAATTATTTACTGTAAACACCAATAATTGTATTATATCTTTTAATTGTAAAACTTTTAATTACAGTAAATATTGAATGATTGAGTTAAATATAAGGATGTGCTTTGTTTTCTCTCTTTCATCTGACTAGGTTAAAAAATAAAGATTAAATGCAATAATAGAATACATAAGCGGAAGAAAAAAAAAATCTAAATAACAAAGTCCAAACAAGAAAAACCAAAGTTACTTTATAAATCCTCAAGGCACCAATAGTGTTGCTACTTTATAAATCCTCAAGGCACCAGGGATCGAACCCCCTACCTACAGTATAAGGAGGGGAATTAAAAGTCATTAGGTTAGTTGACAAAAAAAAACCAAAACATTTTAACTAGAAAATATTAAAAAATTAACAACTGAAGCAACAATTCAATATAGCGTAGAGCCGGATCATACTCCCATTGATTTGAAACATTTGAATGGAACCTCACATTTTTTAAGGATCCCAAATTAGTGAAAACTGGATTATGTAGCTATATGTATTTTTGATATATAACAAAATTTTGATATAAAATGTTAAGTAAAAGATAGATAAATTATTGCGTAAATTTTAATGGAATATGATATAAGATATTAAAGATTTTTATTTTTATGGATTCTAAATTAGTAAAAATTCAGCTATATATAACTATATGTATATATAACAAAATTTTGATATGCAAATAGAGACAACATTATTGTATAAATTTCACATTAATATGATGTAAATATCGGAAAAAAATTTGCAGGAGGCTCAAATATTTCAAGTACGGCTCTGATACAATGTGGTCCCAAAGTCAATGAATGAAACACCTACTAAACTAGATGAGCTGAGGTAGCTACAAAACTTCCTATAATAAATAAGTGTACTTTTTTTTTTAACACAAATATGTGTACTTTATAAAAAATTAACAAAGTTTCTGAATCGGCAAACAAAAAAATCCACAATTCATACCAAAGCCAGCAAAGTAGATATCAATGGAACGTTAGAGATAGCCATTCGGTTCTTCGGTTCGCTTCGGTTCTTTTGATTTCAAAAAATGATGATCATTGAGCACTTATTAAAATTTGGTTTGGTCCGGTTTTGATTCCGAACTCAAAATAACCAATAGATATCTATTCAAATTTAGTTTAGTTTCGGTTTGGATACCTCTATCTATTTTTTTAAAAAAATCATAGAAAAATCATAAATTAATTATAAAAATTGAATATTTGAGTTTTTAAAATAATTTTGGTTTAAATAGAGTAACAAATTTGGATTTATATTTATAATTTCAGATATTTAGATTATTAAATTCTATATAAATAATTTTTTACTCCCTCCGTTTTATAATATAAGTTGTTTTAGAAGATTTTTTTGTTTCAAAATATAAATTGTTTTACAAAACCAAGACAAAAAGTAAACTAAAAGTTAAAATAAACTAATTTTGTATTTAAAAAAATTATTTTTCTTTTTTTTAATTAAATGCTAAGATAAAGTGGTGAATTTTTTATTGAGAAAACAAAAAGCAAATTTTTTTTAATAGTTGTAATTGTGTTTCAAACAAAACAACTTATAAAAAGAAAAGAGGAAGTAAAATATATAATTGTGTTTCAGTTCTTTCAGGTAACTATTCAGTTTTTGGTTTCGGTTCTTTCGGTTCTTAAATTTTAGAATAGGTCAGTTAGTTAGCCGGTTCTCGTTGGATTCCTTATATTTTAGGTTGTATTGGTATTTTGATTCCGATTATTATGCGGATGACTATTTAGAGGCATTGTTCTAAACTTCTAATCATTAAATTTGGAGTTTGGGAGGAGAGGATTGGGTGACGTGTAAACACGAGACTGTGACTTGGATCCACGTAAGCCTAAACTGTGGGAAGTTATAAATTGTGTACTGATTGGTTCATACGTAAGCCAAGTGGATAAAGTGTCCCGACCACAAGCCCCGACATCATTTCTTTCTTTATTTTATTTCTTAATTATTGCATTTCGAAGTGACCACATTATGCAAATATTACCATATATTTAAATGATGATTATTATAATACAATTTGCTTTTGTTAATTGGTAAACTTAGGTCAAATTAGTGACACAAAACAGATCTATTAATGCACCTCTGGTTACCTTTTCCTTAAACTAATGTTATCATACGAAATCATTCGATCAAAAGTACATTGTCATTACAATATAATATATAACTATTTGTTAACAAACACACATATATATATATATATATTATGTTTTGTAAAACTTGAAATAAGATATTTATGAGGATTGATCAAGTGTTTCAATGTCTATTGTCTTCACTATTAAAGTTTGATTTCAGAAAATCGTGTTTTCGTTACATAATATTGTTAGAAATTTAGAAAGATTTAATTATAAATCAAAGTCTCACCTATTTGACAAAGAAAAAAACATTATTTTTGTCAAGTAGTACTCCCTCCATTTCAATATGTAAGGGGTTTTAAGATTTTTATTTTGTTTCAGTTTATAAGGTGTTTTGCATAATTCTAGGCAAAATTTAATGAAGTTAATATTATTTGACCTTTAATATTCTGCAGAATTATTTATGATTGGTTAGATTGAATTTAAATTAAATATTCAAACAGTTTTTAAAAAACAATTAATATGTTTTTTTTTTTTTAGTATTTGTGAAAAAATTTAAAACCCTTATAAAACGAAACGGAGGGAATAATAGATTGGCTTGCTTATGCAAACTAATAATAATCGGCTAATTAATACAATAACGGAAAGTTAATAGATGCATAAGCATGTGATAACTAATAATTTTATTTTTGTTTAGTTACCGGCGGGCTAAAAGTAGAACGTTCGTTAATTAGTTTAATATCATTACTTAGCTAATTGCAATAATTCATTTTGGAAAATCGAAATTTTATTTGCGATCTAAAACTTTTATGATAGCACTAATAATATTCATTCAAGTTCCACCGTTATAAGATGATCCATCATCGTAACCAAACGCCACCATATCCATACCTTTCTAAATAAACAACAAAAAGTGGATAAAGTGGGCTCAACATTGTATAAATAAAACTCACAAGATTTAAAATATTATTCTTCACTATATTTAATTGTCAATTAAAGGAATTATAAATGAAAAAATGTTTACGATAAAGTGTCCATCTTTACGACCTTTCAACTAAAATTCAACTCCAAATACTCACCTAAATTATTTTTTTTCCGTCAAAGTAATTTTATTAATCAAACATTATCATTGGTTATAAGTTGATGTAAATATACAAAACATACAGGATACAAGAACCAATTACATGATGCATTAAAAATAACTTGTTTTGCAAATAAATCTGTACATCGGTTTGCCTCTCTTGATTTGTAGCACCATTGTATTTCTTCAAACATATTTTCCACGCATCGACGACCGCTAGGTATGGGATGAATCGTAAATTTAGACTTGAGTTATCAAATACTCACCTAATTTATGCAACATTTTTATCGGATTTCAACTCTAATGAAAGAACAAGAGATTTTGTTTTGTAGTGCTTTGGAATGGTTAAGGAGGTAGGCCCAAATTTGTGTGTAACAGAGCTGACGTGGCAAGCTCTGAGTGGTGTGTAGGATAGCTGATGGTACATACCTGAGGTAGCACCAAAGTGGATAAAAGGTGAAATGGTTGCAAAAAGAAAGAGAAATCTGACTCAACCCGGATGTGTTCTACAGCTGAGGAACATGGGGAAGCAAGGGGTTAACTCTGTTGGTTCAGCATGATGCAAAAGGCAGAAAGGCTCTACAACAGGACATGGTGTAGAGTGTTTTGGAGTGTTTCTCAAGACCAAAGGGAAGCCCTAGATGAGCTGAGACTATTTAAGTAGTGCTCAACACTTAGAGAAAGGTCAGACTTTCAGAAAATGAAGATTGAAAGTTCCAAGTTCGAAATATGTGTTGGTTCAAGGTGAGTGAATCAGAGGGAGTTACAACAGCTACAAGTCTGCAGTGTTGTGTTAGCTAGTGAGCTCGACAGAGGAGTTCTTGGTGAGTGAAACCGAGGATGTTATAACAGCTACAAGTCTGTAGTATTGCGTGAGCTAGTGAGCTCGACAGAGGTGTTCTTGGTGAGTGAAATCAAGAGAGATGCAACATCTGCAGTGTTGTGTGAACTAGGGAGTTCAACAAAGAGTTGCAACAGCTACAAGGTTGTAGTGTTGTGTGGCAAATCAAGTTGTGGTTGTGTGTAAATCTGAATAAACAAGATTGTACTTTGTTTATATTATTCTTAATACAAAAACTTGAAGAATATCTCTGTGTTTCTCTCTTGTATTAGCGTTTGTTGTATATGCATCCTTATTCTGTGTCTGTCTTGCTCTACAATAGCCTCTCTGTTGTGTTAGCCTTTGTAGTACATAAAGTGTCTCCATTCTAGTACTTTCAATTAGTATCAGAGGTGCTTAACCGACATGAGGCTCAAATCTCGAACTAGTTGAAGATCATGAGGTACGAATGGAGAACAAGCCTAAAGAAATGGAAGACATTGAAGATAAGCTGAAAAGTTCCAAAGGTGTAGCACTTGAAGTTGTACTGAACAAGATTTCTTGAAGCAGACTGAGGAAGAAAGAAAGGAGGATGAGCTGTTGAACTATGTTTGGCTCAGTGGAAGAACAAGGAAGGTGTAAGTTGAATGTAACTTAAACTCAATTGAATATAGTGAGGTTGACTCTAAAGAGGAGTTGTGCATAGCTTACAACAAGAGGAAGAAGACTGTTATGGAATTAATCAATGTTGTGCTTGATGAAAGAAAGTCGTCTGTTGTACCAATTTTTTATGACACAGGTGAAGCACATACACCAATGCAGCCTCAAGACAAGCTTGAAGAACAACGAGATGTTCAGACAAAAGACCAACGAGATGTCCAGATGAAAGAACAACTGTGGAATCTCCAAAAGCATTGGTTTTAAGGAACAAAATCTCTGTTCTGGTTTTTATCTGAGTATGCACTCAAGCAGGGGGAAAATGAGTTCATCTGTGTAGTATGACTGTGTAACAGAGTAATGCAATCCCTAAAAGGTTCATGTGAGTGTAACATAGACAAGAAGCTTGAGTTGTCACACTCAGATAAAAAGGGGGAGACTGAAAGAACAAGTGATTTTGTCTTGTAGTTCCTTGGAATGGTCAAGGAGGTAGGCCCAAATTTGTGTGTAACAGAGCTGACATGGCAAGCTCTGAGTGGTGTGTAGGATGGCTGATGGTACAAACCTGAGGTAGCACCAAAGTGGATAAAAGATGAAATGGTTGTAGAAGGAAAGGGAAATCTGACACAACCCGAATGTGTTCTACAACAGAGGAACAGGGGGAAGCAAGGGGTCAACTCTGTGTGTAACAGAGCTGACATGGCAAACTCTGAGTGGTGTGTAGGATGGCTAATGGTACAGACCTGAGGTAGCACCAAAGTGGATAAAAGGTGAAATGGTTGCAGACTGATAGGGAAATCTAATTCAACCCGGATGTGTTCTACAGCAGAGGAACAAGGGGAAGCAAGGGGTCAACTCTATTGGTTCTGTAGGATGCAGAAAGCAGAAAGGCTCTGCAACAAGGACATGGTACAAAGTGTTTTGGAGTGTTTCTCAAGACCAAAGGGAAGCCCTAGATGAGCTGAGACTATTTAAGTAGTGCTCAACACTTAGAGAAAGGTCGGACTTTCAGAAAATGAAGATTAAAAGTTCTAAGTTCGAAATATGTGTTGGTTTAAGGTGAGTGAATCAGAGGGAGTTACA
Source organism: Lepidium aucheri (assembly GCA_900406435.1). Taxonomy (NCBI): domain Eukaryota; kingdom Viridiplantae; phylum Streptophyta; class Magnoliopsida; order Brassicales; family Brassicaceae; genus Lepidium; species Lepidium aucheri. The sequence goes on from OVBA01002962.1 coordinate 11,285, forward strand.
ACAGCTACAAGTCTCTAGTGTTGTGTGAGCTACTGAGCTCGACAGAGGAGTTCTTGGTGAGTGAAACCGAAGGTGTTACAACAGCTATAAGTCTGTAGTGTTGTGTGAGCTAGTGAGCTCGATAGAGGTGTTCTTGGTGAGTGAAATCAAGAGAGATGCAACATCTGCAGTGTTGTGTGAACTAGGGAGTTTAACAGAGACTTGCAATAGCTACAAGGTTGTAGTATTGTGTGAGCTTTGGGTAGTTAGGAATAGGTCAGTGGCAAACCAAGTTGTGATTGTCTGTAAATCTGATTAAACAAGACTTTACTTTGTTTATATTATTCTTAATACAAAAGCTTGAAGAATCTTTGTATGTTTCTCTCCTGTATTAACATTTTTTGTACAGGCGCCCTCATTCTGTGTCTGTCTTGCTCTATAGTAGTCTCTCTGTTGTGTTAGCCTTTGTAGTACATAGAGTGTCTCTATTCTAATACTCTCATCTAATAATTATATAACATGTAATTCCACATGATATAATTTATGAATTATAGATAAAATCTTATCAATCCTGAAATTATAACTTTTATTTCAATCAAAAATCAATGTTTCTGCACAAGAAAACTTTGCTAAATTTTATGAATTAAACTCACCAAATTAAAATGTCATCCTTAATTATATTCAACTTTAAACAAAAACATTATATTCTAGGGAAGTGTTCGCATAAAATACTTAAATTCTTACATTAGCTTTTTAGCATAATTTAGTTATGAAAAAACGTATATTCAGTTTCATTTTATTTAAAGTTTGAGTTGAATCCACACTTATTAAAAAAAATTAATATTTTTTCAAAAAACTTACTTAACACTAAAATATAATATAAATTGACCAATCATATAAAATATTGCAAAATTTTAATAGTTTCAAGATAAAAACATATTGAATTTTATATAGAAAATCACATAACATTATATAAAATAAAATAAAAATCTATTGGGGATAAAATAATAAATCAATAGTTAATGTTATTTGTTTGAGATTAACCCTAGTTAGGGGCTCTCCCAAATTGTGTATATATACCTTGGTTTGTAAATCAATAAAAAATAGTTGTTCAATACCTAATTCTACATGGTATTAGAGCAAACTAACGATTCCTAGGTCAATCTCTTCTCGACATCTTGAAGTTGATTCGCCATGGCTGCGACAGGGAATGTCGACGGTGGTGGTGTGGTTGTACCAGCTGCGGCAGCGGTGTCGCCATACTTGTTGTCTAGTTCTGACAATCCAGGTGGACTCATCTCTCCAATCATGTTGAATGGTGAGAACTACAATGAGTGGTCTGTTGAGATGTTGAATGCTCTTCAGGCAAAACGAAAGTTAAGGTTTATCAATGGTGTGTTGAAGAAACCTACTATGGATCATCCAGATTATGAAAATTGGCAGACAATGAACTCCATGATCGTGGGTTGGATTCGTGAGTCGATCGAGCCTAGGGTGAAGTCGACTGTTACTTTCATCTTGGAGGCAAGTGTTCTCTGGAATAAATTGAAAGCAAGGTTTGCAGTGGGTAATACAATTCGAGTTCATCAAATCAAGACACAGTTGGCATCTTGCAGTCAGAGTGGGGATTCGGTGCTTGTCTATTATGGCAAGTTGTGTTCTCTATGGGACGAGCTTCAAACATATTGGCCTCTTCCGTCGTGTACGTGTGGTTTGTCATAACAAATCTCAGAAGAGAGAGAGAGGAGGAAAAGTTATACCAGTTTGTGATGCGGTTAGATGAAGCTCGATATGGTTCCGTGAGCACCACAATTCTTGGGTTATATCCTTTGCCTTCTCTCGGCGAAGCATACGCACGTGTTGTTCAAGATGAGCAACGGATCTTCTCAACTTTTGCCCATGAACAACAACAGACTGTTGTTGATTTTGTGGTAAGGTGAAGTCATGATCGGGCAGCCTCTGAACGTACGTCTTCTCCCGACATGTTTGTTTTGAAGAAAGCTGAACTTATGTGTACTCATTGTGGTCGTTCTGGTCATGAGAAAGCAAGTTGGTGGCAAATTTTTGTGTTTCCGGATTGGTGGACTGAATGTACATACAAAAAAGGTCATGGTTGCTGAAGGAACTCTAGGATAAGACGAGACAAAAGTGCATTGCTCACTGTTTAAGCCGATCACGGTACGAGTTCTAACTCGTCCATATTTCTTGAGCTTAGTGCGGATCAATGGAAGACTCTCCAACAACTTCTAAGTGAGCATCACAAGTCAGTTAATCTAGATAAACTGTCGGGTAAGAAGGAACTCAATGATGTGATTCTCGATACAGGAGTATCACACCATATGACCGGGAACCTGTCTCTCTTATACTCTTTACAGAAAATTATGCATGTACTATTGGTTTTGCTGATGGAAGTAGAAATTTTGCTGTCAACAGTGGAAAGTTAGATTTGACATAATCGATATCGTTATTTAATGTGTTATATGTGCTTTCATTGAATTGCACTTTGGTTTTGGTGGCCAAGTTGTTGAAATTTACTAAATGTGTGGCATTGTTTATTAATGCAGTTTGTGTCTTGCAAGACCGTTCCACGAGGATGGTGATTGGAGCCGGTGAAGAGTGTGATGGGGTCTACTATTTGTCACACAGGTTTGCTATGGTTCACCCAGTGTCGAGCAGTTTGGATCCTGCAGTTTGGCACCAACGGTTTGGTCATGCCTCCTATTCAGTTATTTCTAGTTTGCCATTATTCTCTAGTTCTTCTTTACCATATCTTCTGTCTTGTGATGTTTGTTTACGTGCTAAATAAACAAGAGATATTTTTCTAGATAGTATTAATAAAGTTGATGAACCATTTTCTTTGATATATTGCGATGTATGGGCTCCTTATCATGTATTCTCTTCCTGTGGAACCTCTTATTTTTTGACAATTGTTGATGATTATTCAGGTGTGATTTGGACCTATATGTTGGAAGCAAATATGAGGCTCAGAAAGTCTCAAAGAGTTTGTTGCCTATGTTGAGCGACAGTTGGCCGAAAAATTATAGTGGTTAGAAGCAACAATAGTACGAAATTTATATGTCTAGCTTCATATTTTCGTGAGTGTGGTATTGTAGACCATACCTCATGCGTGTATACACCTCAACAAAATGGGTGTGTGGAGAGGCGACATCGGAAAATATTGAATGTTGCGAGAGCGTTGCTATTTCAGGGATTCCTTCTAGTTACGTTTTGAGGAGAGACAGATTTGACAACTGCATACTTGATTAACCGTATTCCATCGTCTGTTCATAAAGGACTGTCACCTTATGAAGTACTCCATGGAACCTTGCCGGATTATACACGTCTTCATGTATTTTGTTCTGCTTGTTATGTGCATTGTGTATCTTGAGACAAGTATAAGTTTGGAGAGCAGAGTCGCTTGTGTATTTTGTAGGCTATCCATTTGGACAAAAAGGGTGGCGAGTATATGATATGGAGGCTGATGAGTTTTATGTCTCTTGAGACATAGTGTTCCGTGAGGATGTTTTCCCTTATATGGAGGTTGATGCTCATTCTTCTCGTGGTCCAGTGATCATGGGTGATGTTAACAATGATTGGTTGACGAAGGTTCTTTGCCTGTTGTGCACAGGGGGAGCTCTTCTAATGACAATGTGGGAGAAGTGCCTGTTGATATTCATGAGCTTGTTGATCCGTCTGACAGTGTGGATCTTGTTGTGCCTAAGGACACACTTGTCTCCTCTTCCGTTTCTAGTTCAGATCAACCTTCTTCCATTGTCACTCGTCATAGTACTCATAAGATCACACCATCTGTGTTACTCAGAGGTTATGTTCAGTACAATGCTCATTGCGTTGAAGACCCCCCCCCCACACGCTTCTTCATCGTCTCTTCATGCATCCTTGACGGTTCAAGGTAATTCTCTATACCCACTTACTGATTTTAAATTCAATGACAAGTTCTCTGATAGTCACAGGGTTTACTTGGCGGTTATAAAAGAGACAGTTGAACCTAAACATTTTGGTGAAGCTGTGAAGATTGAGGTATGGAATTATGCGATGATGAAGGAAGTTGTGGCGTTAGAAGATCAACACACTTGGGATATTTGTGATCTTCCACCTAGCCGTGTGGCTTTGGTTTCTCAATGGGTCTATAAGGTCAAATACAATGTTGATGGAACAGTTGAACGTCATAAAGCTCGTCTTGTTGTTATGGGTAATAATCAATGATGAAGGGGAAGATTACTTAGACACATTTGCACTTGTAGTTAAGATGAAGACGCTTCATTCTTTGCTATGTCTCGTCACAGCTAGAGGTTGGATAGTTTTTCAGATGGATTTCAACAATGCCTTCCTACATGGTGATCTCGAGGAGGAGGTTTACATGAAATTTCCTTTAGGTTTTCGTCACTTTCATCCTAACAAGGTGTGTCGTCTGCGTAAATTTCTCTATGGACTTAAGCAAGCACCGTGTTGCTGGTTCAATAAGTTGTCTGATGCATTGCTTAATTTTGGATTTACTCAGTCTTATGATGATTACTCGTTTTTCTCACACACCAAAGAAGGTATCGAACTTAGAGTGTTGGTTTATGTTGATGACTTGTTGATTTGTGGAAGTGACATTTATATGGTCCAGAAGTTTAAAGACTATCTCAGTAAGTGTTTTTCGATGAAAGACTTGGGCAAACTCAAATACTTTCTCAGAATTGAAGTTAGTCGTGGTACTGAGGGTAATTACTTGTCCCAACGAAAGTATGCTTTGGATATTATTGCAAATAGTGGATACTCCGGATCTAGACCAGCTGCCACACCATTGGAACAGAATAATAAGTTGGCGTTAAGATGATGGACCATTGATGAGTGATCCGACACCGTACAGACGTCTTGTTGGTTGTCTTATTTACTTGACTAATACTTGGCTAGATTTGAGTTATGCGGTTCATGTGTTGTCACAGTTTTTTTTATAGTCTCCAAGAAAGGCTCATTGGGACGCCGCTTTGAGAGTAGTTTGATATCTTAAAGGTTTTCCTGGTGCAGGGATATTACTCAAGTCTGACGATGATTTATCTCTCACCGTATATTATGATTCAGATTGGGCTACATGTCCTTTGACACGTCGATCTTTAAGCGCTTATGTGGTTCACTTAGGTGGTTCTCGTGTTGCATGGAAAACAAAGAAGCAAGATATTGTGTCCCATTCTTCCGCTGAGGCCGAATATCGAGAAATGGCTGCAACATTACGCGAGATTAAATGGTTCCGCAAGTTGTTAAGAGAGTTGGGTATTGAGCACACTGCTCCAATTCGGCTATTTTGTGATAGTAAGGATGCTATTCATATTGCTTCTAATCCCGTTTTCCATGAACGAACAAAGCACACTGAGTCTGATTGTCATGCAGTTCGAAATGCCGTTCGCGATGGCATTATCACACTTCAACATATTTGTACTACCGCCCAGCTACCAGACATCTTGACTAAGGCTTTAGGACAAGTTCAGTTTCAGTTTCTAATGTCCAAACTGGACATCCAAGACTTGCATGCTCCAACGTGAGAAAAAGTATTAGGGATAGATAAATAGTTAATGTTATTTGTTTGAGATTAACTCTAGTTGAGAAATCTCCCAAGTTGTATATATATACCTTGGTTTGTAAATTAATAAAGAACCGCCGTTCAATATCTAATTCTACAAAATTTTAAGACATCATATAAACTGAAAACAGAGAGAGTAGAATTTATGCGGTTTTTTCTAACGAAATTTAAGTCTAGCCAATTTTTTGTGATAAAGTCTAAGTTATATATAGAACATTCTAGATATTAAAAAAATATTGTAGATATTTAAAAAGATGTTTTTTATATATTAACAAAGAAAACATTGTAGATATTTTAAAAAGAAAACATTGTAGATATTAACAAAAAAAAAACATTGTAGATCAAAATTATAACCTTTTAATCAAAAATCCACGTTACTACACAAAAACTTTGCCAGGTGTTTTGGTTAAAATTTGATTAACCCCACGCATTGACTCCAACGTGTGAAAATCCAAAACGATTAGGCCAAGTGGCCAACTTATGATCTCTTTTGTCTAAACCAAACCCGATCGACTTAAACCGGACCACGACAAATATACAAAACTCAAAGATGTAGTAGATACGTATACTACACTGCAGGTTATATATATAAATCTGTTAGGCTCAGGAGAATTGACCTTTCTAATATTATCAAAAAATTTCATACAGTGAAAATTCTTCTTCTTTATAAATGTTGCTTTCGTATTTGCATTTAAAAACCGTATAGAAAAGCTTCCCTTTTTTGCTTTTGAGTTTTCGTTGATCATTTTTGGTTAAATTTCTGTCATATCAATTTTTTTTATCGATTTTCCGCGGCTATGGAGTTTGTATTTAAGGGTTGATACTGAAAAGGCTTTATCCATTTATTGGTGTGAGTATGGGAGCGAATATATCTGGTGGTGTACCGGAGTTTGACCGGAAACTTAGATTGGTTGATTTACCGGAGAATTGTATAGCTTTGATTATGACACGGCTTGATCCACCGGAGATTTGTCGGCTTGCTCGTCTCAATAGGGTGTTTCGTCGTGCTTCATCAGCTGATTATATATGGGAATCAAAGTTGCCTTCGAATTATGAAGTTATTGCACGGAAGGTGTTTGATGATATTACTCTTAGGAAATTAATAAAGAAAGATCTTTATGCTAAGCTTAGTCGGCCCAATCTCTTCGATGGTGGCACTAAGGTTGGTACTTTGTTCTTTTTTTTTCCTTTTAAGAAACAAAATTTGCATTTTTTTATAAACTTTTTATGCTTGATTGAGCAGGAATTGTGGATAGATAAGAAAAGTGGTCGTCTTTGTTTATTGATTTCTTCGAAGGCGCTAAGGATTACTGGAATTGATGATAGGAGATACTGGAATCATATCCCAACTGATGAATCTAGGTAATCCAAACTTTACAATAAAGGTGTGCTTTAGTTTTTTTTTTGAAAATAAGTTGTTGGTGATTTGACTCTGAAATCGTGTTGACCAGTTTCAAAAAAAAAGAAGCTTTATGTTGCAAACTAGCTGGTACCTAAATCTTAAATTACTTGTGATATGTGTCTGCAGGTTTCAGTCAGTTGCATATGTTCAACAGACATGGTGGTTTGAAGTAGGAGGAGAATTTGAGATCCAGTTTCCAACTGGAACATACAGTCTCTACTTCCGTATCCAGCTAGGTAAAATATCGAAGAGACTTGGGAGGAGAATCTGCAACACTGAACACATTCATGGATGGGACATAAAACCTGTGAGGTTCCAGCTTGCCACTTCAGACAACCAACAAGCTGTTTCACTGTGTTATCTGGACAACAACCCTGGAACATGGTGTTACTATCACGTCGGAGATTTCAAAGTAACAAATCCGAATATTTCAACAGGAATCAAATTCTCGATGACTCAAATCGATTGCACCCACACGAAAGGTGGTTTATGCATAGACTCTGTTCTTATATTACCTAAGGAATGTGCAAAAGAAGTCACTGGATCAGAATAGTTTTGTAGATATAGAGTTGAGATTGTTGTAAAGAGTGAGAGAATCTTTTTCAATGAAGCATTCACAATACTGTTTTTTTTCTTGATCTGAGATGCATCCTCAGTCTCAGATCTGGAACTTGTGAACACATGGTTGGGTTGTCTCTAGTTTTGTCTGTAGTTACAAGGTGGTCGTGATTGTGAATACAATTTTTTCTCCATTAAGAGATTTATTACACTTCTTATTTTTGCAGAATTTGCTCAAAACATGAACTTTGAACATAGAATCCTTACCCTTCTACTATGTAGAAACAGAGCCTTGTTGAAAATGAGACGCAAACACAAATTTAATCAAGAACCTTGAGAAAAAATCATATTCAAATTTCTAAAAAGAGTTATCATTATTCTTGCAAAAGAGTATAAGAGCAGCAAATTCATTCAAAGGAGTAACAGAGACTCCCGAGACTACCTGAACACAGCAGATTTCTTAAAGAATATGAAACAATTATTCTGAAGGCCTAGAGAACAAGCTTCTTCTTGCTTCAAGGTGTCTTGAACTTGGGGCGCGGTGGCAGCAACTGTGTGTTTACAGAAGAAAATATGATGAAAACTTTTATAGAGATCGGACGAAAGATGTGAACTTGGAAGTGGGTTTTTGGAAAGGAAGAGAGAGAGTTTTACCTGATAACAAGAGATAAGAGAGGTGGTAAAGCCGAAAGCACCAGTGATACGAGGAGTAACCGTCTTTGGAGCTAACTGAAGCAGACCAATGGCGACAACAATGTCCATGCTTGATTTAATCAAAGCTAAAGTTCTATCATTTGACTTCTGAAGCTTAGCACGATACAGCTCATCCTGAGTTTTTACAAAGGGAATGAGTTTTCATAAGGATAGAAGAAGATCAATGAGAGAAATTAGAAGAGAGTTTTTACGTGGTTCTTTTCACCATCTTTGAGTTCCTTTTCCATTTTCTTCATAGAGGAAGAAAGCCTTCCAAGCTCACCAATCTTGATACACATGGAAAGGTAACCATCAATATATGTTTATGCACAGGCAAATCAAAATGTCGAGAAAGAGGAGATTAAATAACCTCGACTGCTGTTGTACAAACTGATGATCCCAGCCAGCAGAAAAGTGATATACGTCCAAGCAATTCAGTTCTTTCTTTGTTCTATGATACGGTTGAACAGAATCTTAGTCACTTAGTAGAGTAAATGAAACATCAAAACTTCAATTGACCAATACGGACTGTTGCTTTAAACTACTCTCACCTTATATATACCAGATCTACCAAGCCAGACGATTTGATCAAGAAACAAGAAGGTAGACAAGAGCGCATTCTTCGACTAAAACAATCAACCAAAAAACAAGTTAAACAATTGAATCATACCAAACAAATGTTGTAAGAATTCAACATCTTTTTGGTACCTTCCCGAGTAAAACAAGAGGAAGCGGAGTCCCTTTAGGCACGGGGCTGATAAGACCATGAAAATCATTGACAAACTGCACATTTCAAGCCAATTTCCAATCAGAAATCCAGACATAAGAGTCCCCAAATCTAAAAAACAAGGACAAAGATGAAACAACCGAGGCTTGACCTTGAAGAGACGGAAAACTTTTCTAGCCAAACTGGTGTTTTTGTCCACTGTTTGAGCAGTACCAGGTTGCCCACCACTCAGGAATTTGGAACCATATTGTATAGCTCTGCATATCTTATCTCTAGCCTCAGCTTTGTTCAAATAAAGCACTATAAGAGCAAGCTCAGCTCTGGACAAATCTAGTGTAGTCATGCTTCCTCTGTCAAAAACCAACAACACAAAACCAAAATCAAATATCACTTTAACTTTTACATTAGGCCAAAAACTAAACTACGAAACAAAATTCAGAAACAGAGTCTATATGATCTTTTACTGTTCCCTTCCAAATTGAACCCAGAAAACGTCAGAGCTTTAGCAATATTAACCCTTCTAGTAATTATTGCGCAAGCCACGTTTAAACAATGAGAAACACATGAAAAATGCTAGCTTTATGAAATTCAAGCCAGAATATTAACTTCATCAACAACCACAAAGGCTAAAAATTCACAACAACGCAATCAACACGTTTACGAACTGAAAACAACGTCAAAATCTAACGCATGTGGAAATTTCGAAATTACAGAAATTGAGATTCTATTTACCAAGAAAATCACACAATTGAGAGCAATATAGCCTTCAAAGACGAAGCAAAACCCAGAAAAATCAACGGCGATCGGAGAGTGAGTGCCTTAGTTTTTGGAACAGAGTAAGCTGTTCTTACTTGTGATATGTCCAATCTTCGTTTCTCGCTTATGATATAAAGGCGTGTTTGGTCTCTCGCTTGATTTCATTCCTTATAACGAAAAAACGTACCGTTTGATCAACGATCTAAATATCTCATCTCCTTATCGCGTTGATTTTTGACCGTCGATCTGTTAGAAATTTAGATCCGTGGGACCTACACATCTTTTTTAAAAACGTTACGTGCACACCATAGTCCATATTGCCACATCATCTATACGCGAGTGAGATACACACGTGGCACACTAATCGAGGAACGAGACATCTACAGGTACAATAGCCGGGTTAGGTTTAGGCAATTTAATTGGGCTAGGCCTTTTTGTAACTGGGCTTTGAAGTTTACACAGCATGAGGATGATGTTAGCTCTCAGTCCAAACACTCTTTTTTTTAAAGTTAAAGAGCTGGGTTAGGTTTAGAAGATTTTAATGGGCTAGCCTATTTTAACTGGGCTCTTTAGTTTACACTTACCACTGAGTCCGAACACTCTGTTTTAACAAGTTATCTAGGATGGTACCTGTAGCGCCGGCTTTTAGTTATTTTGTTAAAATTATTTAAGCTTTTTGTTAATTTTTTATTATAAATGGTCTTTTTGCAAGGTCTAGTCTTCTAATTGATATTATATTTGATTTATTACATAATCATATAATCCTTGTTGATGATATTTAAACATTGTTTAACCACTATTTTTTCTTTTTAATAGTAACATAATTCATAAATTGTAAGGCAACCTCAACAAATTATATTTTTAAAACTTCTTACTGTAATTATTTAAATTATTATATTTTATATTTCTTTTTCATGTATTTACATATAAATTTCACATAATTGAACTATGAATTATTAAAAAGTTTCATAGAAAATAGTCTTTTAAAATTGTAAAGAAAAAAACGACAAACAGGAAAAAACTATTGTTGCAGTTGAGAAGATTATTAATAAAAGAATCGGAAACACAAATTAATTTTTTCTGAATAGTTAACAAAGTAACGGAATAATATTAATGGGGGTATTTCCTTCGCCTATCGTATATTGTATGAATCGGCTTGACTTCGTCCAAAACTAAAACAAGGAGGCATTCCGGCGGGCGCGCGCGTGTAGGAAGGTGCCGAAGCTATTTATAAATCACAGGCTGAAACTTTGTTGGACCGCCGGCGCGAACACAGTGGTCTCTGATCAGGACCAGGAACCAATTCAAATTTGGATCTTGACATGTTGGTAAGAACTCTCACATATATTTTCCTACATGTATGATATATCTAATTATTCAATGATTATGAACTTTTAAGTTTGTATGAGTTCTCTCTTTCTTGTCATTTTTGTATATTGAATAGTTATTTTTGATTGTTAGTTTTGTTCGTTTGTTTTGCTCTCTTGAATCATATACAAATTGCTAATGTTTGTGTAATCAATACTTGGAACTTTCTTTTTTGAGCTGGTGGTGTTTCTTTTAATAATTTTGTTTCTTCATGTACAAACAATGTACAAATTTGTTTAAACTTTCTAACAAATATTTGGTAAAATTTATAGTCTATTACATAAAATATCTTATATAAGTGTTTAACCAAAACTGAAAAATCTACAATGAAACTTTTATATTCTGCAATTTACTATCGAAGTTTGATATCTATATTTCATATTATGCAATTTACTATGCATATATAAACTTTGCATTAAGCATCCGAAATAAATATGAATATTCTTAGATCTCAAGTACTAAAAAATACCTAGTTATAAAAATATTAGATAGACCTACTTAATATAATTATGCTATATATTATATAAAAATATGATCCATTTAAAACAATGACTTTGAATTTGTTAAAACTTACATTTGGAAACACTTTAGAAAAATTAATTATGAATAAATCAAAAAGTTAATAAATTTACTTTTAACCTATATTAAATCAAATTTTTAATAACCAATCAGATCTAACAGAAAATTTGATATCTTTTTAATAATTATTCTATGTACTACTTTATTTTATTACATGTTTATAAACTAATTAATAATTTACATCACAATTTGTATGACAATTTATTAGATTTTTTACATATATTATGTTTTAGATTTTTGAAAGTCAACATATATTTCTCAACATATAAAAAATTATGCATGTAGAATATGTTGATATTATGTATACGACAAATTGTAAACAACCATATATATATCATAAAACAATTCATATTACATAAATGTATATATATATATATTGGTGCATTATTTTTCTTTATATATACATATAAAATTATAATATTAATTTATGCGATATATGTTTACTTTATGGACATATATAATTCTTAATCAAGCATATATAACAAATAAAATATTTATGAGAATAAATAGACTAGGTAAAAAATGAGATGCTAATATCAATATAAATTTAGATTTAGTTTGTATACAATAAAAGTTGTAGATGAAAGTGAGTCAGAAAATAATTGATATTTCACATAAATTTTTTTATTGCATATACTTTTTTATAAGATTATGTGTTCTAAATAAACATATGTCAGGAAATTTTTACAAAACCAAAAAATTATTAGAAAAGTAAGATAAAAGTAATTAAAAATATAAAATAATTTCTATAAATATAAATATTTGATATTTGTATTGATACGTTTGATATTCATTAATAAAAATACAAATTGCTAATATTTTGTTCATCACATGTCATTTAAAATAACATGTTATTTGATAATGATGAGTTATTTCATTGTATTTGTTAATAATATAAAATTTTTTAGTATCACAAATCATTTTCATTAATTATCATTTATTTAATAATTACATGTATTTGAATATTCAATAATTACGATAACTATGTTATCATTTAAAATAAAAATTAATTTGAAAACGTTGTCTTGTGCTCCAGCATGTTAGAATCTAGTTTTAAAATAAACTAAGATGGTACTAGACCTTACAGTGCCGATTTTTTTTTTGTTAAAGTTGTTTAAGCGTTTTGTTAAATAGTTGTTATAAACATTTTTTGTAGATCTATGATTGGTCTCATATTTGGTTTATCATATAACTAAAGATTCTTCGTTCATTATATTTAAAGTATGTTTTGATGTGAACATATTTTGTTAGAAAAAACTCCGTAATTCTGATAAAGAATAAATATTTGTAGTTGGAAAAAAATTCGTAATTTATATTTCTATTGGCGTCAACATTATTTATTTCGTATAGCCACTATTTTGTTTTTTTTTCCTGAAGTTATAACGTGGGCTATTATTGGTTTTTTATAACTTGAATAACATATGTCGTTTTAAGGTGGAAACTAATAAATCTTGAAGGTTTAGTTTATGGGTTGGTTTCATTTTGGTTTATTATATAACCATACATTTCTATTTCTGTCCGTCTTCGTAGAACTTGTGGTGCAAATAATTACAGAATTGGGTAGGAATAAGTCTAGTGGATGTTGATTGAAATTGGATACTCAACTATTTTTTATAATCAATAATTAAAATAGGCCCTAATTTTTGTTTGATCACAAATTAATGTTAAGGACTATAACTAATCAATAAACATACTAAGCCATAAACTAAACAATATACTCACATATCCAAACAATACACTCACATAAAAAAAAAACCAGAATCAGAGCAGATTGAAACTCAAACGCATGAGTAAACGAATTTATAGTTCCGCATATATATAAACAAATACACGAACATGATGCAAAGGGTAAATCCACTTAAACCTTAATTCGATTTCATCGTGAAATGATACAATAGAAAAAACACTGTATTACCTTCGAATATCATCGCCATGTCGAAAAATCTTTAATTACTGGAGGTTGACTCTTCACCAATCAACGGTGACTGGAAAAGAGGAATATAAATTCATTAAAGAGAATAAAAGAAATCACAAATATAGCAAAATCAAAATGTCGTCACTCGTTTATCGATTCCAAGAATTAGCATATATATTCTATGTATATAAAATTTAAAAGAAATTTGAACTTGAGTATGCAACCATTCAAAGATTTATACTAACAGGCAGAATGTAATTTAACAAAAGCCTAAAAACCTTACCACTCCCACTTCTATTCCATTTTCAAATCGATCAACAACATTTACTCATTTTATCTCAAAACTAACTATATCTTCTCTAGATTACTTACATCAATCAACCAAAAACAAAATCAATCTTTGTAAAGGCATTTCATGAAAGTGTCAATCATTTCCTTTCTAAGTTATGGAGAGAAAGAGAGTAAAAAATATAACGAACCTCAAGATTCTGAATCATGTGCGACTCAGACGTGTCAGTGATGCTGATATAAGACTAGATCAACATAGAAGAGAGATTTGATTCAAGGATTTGGAGAGAGAGTTTTCCGTGTTTTCCTTCGTTATTTCTTTGAAAACAAAATTCAAGGAAAACATGATTCAAATCAGAGTGTCACGTTGATTGCAAGAAACAAAAACATTAGACCAGCGTCACCTATAATGAATTTGCTTATTATATATATAAAAGAGAGGATGTCTCTCCAACATCTCACACATCATCATTTTTTAGAGTGCCACATCATCATCATAACACATTTAGTAAAAATAAATATATGAAAGACCTTTCATTGTCTCTGTTGTTTAATTACTGATGCTAATACCAATAGCTTGGCAAAAACAGAAATGATGAAAGACCTTTCATTCTCTTAGCTCAATGGCAAATTAGGATACACTAGATATTATACCCATCATTATCGGAGATGATGGAGAGTTCAATAGCAATAATGGCAGAGCGATGGAAGATAGGGAGAGACTAACAAAACTTAATGGAATTTATGTGTTGGATTTCAATTTGCATTGCTCGACAGTCACATTTCAGTCTCAGGGAAAATGGAGGAAACTCGAGCGCTCAAAGGGAGAAGATGCAACAGATGATGATTACAACAACATTTTAAGACTTTGAAAAGGCAATGTGAGGGATTGCTTTGAGGATCGTCATCTCTATATGGAATCTGCTTGGTTTTTCTTTCTCTTCTCATATCATTTTTAATTCAAAAAGCATTTTATTATTTTTTGATGGAAGATCTCCTAGAAAAAAATCTGGTGTTTTTTTACTCCCTTTCTCCATTTTCTACCTTTTTTAATCTATTTCAACTATGAAGTTTATGTTCAACATTTGGTGTATAATGGGAAAATATGTATGTAGTTAGAGTAAGTGAGTTGTTTTATGATTGCTGAAAGAATGATTATGTAAAACGAATAAGTTCACTTACTAATCATGTGTCTCTATGTCGCAGGTTATGTATGACTATTAAGACATAATTAAACATGCTTCTCAAACCATATTTATGTTCTGCAGACAAAATAAACGGTAACTGCTAAAGGAATGTAAGACTTGGATATGTGGGAAACTAAAGGAAACAATAATAACTTGGACTATTTCAGGAGTTGAGAAGAATGTGTTAGACCTTAAGGATTAAATACATGAGAGAGTGACATCTAATCAATGTTTCTACATTTATGGTGGTCTTGAGCAGCTTGAGGTAAAATACTAACTCCTGCAAATCAAGGCAAATTTATTCTTGGATAGCTGATTCTCGATAATTTGATCTTCTTTCATAAAAATTTAAAACGTATACTATAACTTGATCTTAGATGTGGAAATTAGAGAAGGTATACAAAAAGTAGTGTACCCAAAACTTTTGGAAACAGTTACTGCACCAAAGATTTTGTAGATACACAAAAAAATTTCAGGACCATTTGGAGGGTCTTGATATTTTTAAAATATTTGCAAGTCGCACATCTTTTTTGCTCAAGCTATATATAATATATTAATTCGAAATGAAAGTAAAATCTCACACTCAATTTTTCTAAAAAATCATTAGACTTATTATTCATACTAGATTAGTACCTGCGCGATGTGCAGGCTCTCTTTCTAACTCTAACTTTCTCTTTCTCTCTTTCTCTCTCTCTCTCAAACTCTAACACTCTCTCTCTTTCTCTCTCTAACACTCTCTTTTTCTCTTTCTAACTCTCTCTTACTCTTTCTATCTCTCTAACTCTCTTTCTCTCTCTAACTTTCTTTCTCTCTCTCTAACTTTCTCTATCTCTCCCTAACACTCTCTTTCTCACCCTTTTTCTCTCTAACTCTCTCTCTTTCTCTCTCTCTAACTCTCTCTATCTCTATCTCTATCTCTCTCTCCCTCTTTTTCTCTCCCTCTCTCTTACTCTCTCTCTAACCTTCTTTCTCTCTCTAACTCTCTCTAACTCTCCTTCTCTCTTTCTAACTCTCTCTTTTTAACTCTTTTTCTTTCTCCCTCTCTTTCTAACTCACTCTCTCTCTTTTGCTCTCTCTCTAACTCTCTCTCTCTTTAACTTTCTCTCTTTCTATAACTCTCTTTTTCTCTCACTTTAACTCTCTCTCTTTCTAATGCTCTCTTTAACTCTCTCTCTAACTCTCTTTCTATCTACCTTTCTCCCTCTCTATATTTCTCTAACTCTCTAATTTTCTCTCTCTCTCTAACTCTCTCACTCTAACTTTCTCTCTCTACCTCTCTCTCTCACTCTCTTTCTCTCTCTCCCTCTCGCTCTTTCCATCTCTATGTGTGACATGTATTAATGAAATGATTTGATTGGTTTTTACATAAATAAAAGAAGCTGAAGTGTCAGTTGTATAAAGCTCCAAAAAGCTGATGTGTTAGTTTGAGAGAAACTCACTCAGCTTATATATATATATATATATATATAATTAAAGCAAATATATATATATATATATATACATGAATCACTTTGCTTGTTTTCTTTATAACAATAAACTGAAAATTTTAAAATTGAATTAATACATAATTATGTTTAGTATCCTAGTATTTATTAAATATATTAATCTATGTAGTTATGATTTCGATGTATGTTTGCAATTAAAAGAATAAATGAGTTTGTTACGTAAAATTTAAATTTGATGATGTGTATTATTTTTTTATTTTGATTGGTAGTTTTAATTAAAAACTTGAGCTTATGTGGCAACACCAAAATGCTTTAAAACGTCACATGTCGATCCTTGGAGAGACATAGTCTTCTTTTATATATATAATGTAACTGTTTCATCTATCTTACAAAATAATTTAGATAATGTAATCCCGCGGCGTAGCGTGGATACTCACCTAGTTAGTTCTAAAATGAAAGACATGATGCAGAGAAATTACAGAAGGAAAGAGATAAATATTATTGGGCCAACAATTTACACATTAAAGCTATTAAGCTTAATGGATCTAATTTTGGCTTTAGGTAAATGAGGAACGGAAATTAGGGTATAAAGTCTCATAACTTAAGTTGTTAATTTGTGCAAAAGTCCCACATTGCTAAAAAAACTTCCTTGCATGTGTATATATAGCATTACACTTGTAAGGTAGTTTAGAAATCATGGAGGAGAAAGGAGAGCCACCCATGCGCGCGCTGCCATCACCACTGTGCCGTGTTGGAGCTTGGAGCTTGGGGCTTGGGGGAATGTGGGCCAAATCCAATAGCCATGCGTGTTCTTTTTCGGCCAAATTTTGAAACCCATAAAAAACCTAGATCCTAATTGTGTGCCTCAAGTTAGTTCCGATTTTTGTGGAACAGATAACCCTAAACGTGTGTCTCAAATCAATTCTAAATTTTAAGGAGCTGATAATTCTATCATGTGCCTCAAGTTTTAGAACAGATAAGATCACGTTCAAAATTTAAACTGACTTATCTTCTCCTTACTCGCATATAAAAGCAGAGTCCTTAACTCATTCTAAAGACACCTTTCACAACAATTTTTTTGTGAACAAAAACGTAAGAAATTCCCCTCTTGAGTCAAGAGTCTGAGAGTGTAGAGTAGACAACCAGAGTTTGCATATTCTGTCTTTGGGTGTACCTCAATAGTCTAATCACACAGTTATATCATGGGGTTCAAAAATGCAATCAAATCAAGTACACAGCAGACGCTTATTGAGTTAAGCTAACAAGACTTGTCTCTGCTCTGTGTTGTTACCTTAATCGTTTTATTTCAATTATTGCTTCTATTTTGCTTTAACTTTTATTCGAGTTTATAGGTTCTACAAAAGTAACTAACAAATATAACGTCTAGACAATACATAAACAGAGAAATAGAAAATCAAAAGCTCGATCATGACGAACCCATTTGGTTTTCCAGTTGTTTGAAACCCATATCTGATTTTCTGACCTAGAATTACTCCACCGACTTCCATCGATCTTCGATCATCATATTCATGAGAAATAGAGGTTAACTAACAAAAAGAAAAGAAGATGATGGGTATGAAATTAGAAGATCATGTGTTTTTGTTTTGTAATTTCAATCATGAATGACAAAAACCATTAGATCATGTGTTTATGATTAAATTACAATAGATGAAACAATGAAGGACTTAAAAAATATTTTTTACGTTGGTACAAATAGAAGGTTACCTAAAAAATACCTCCACTTTAATAAGTAGAGATGAGTCAAAGACAAAAAAAAGTCGCTCTTAAACCCTCTTTGACCTAGCGCCGCCATTGGAGTTTCTTCGCTTGGGAGCAGCGATGGAGGCTCCTAAAGTTCTGGCGACTGCTCTCCTTTGGTCCTTGGATCTTTGTCTTGCAGATCTGCTAGTATAGATGTTGGGTCGTGGTGGTTCCAGATTCTAGCCAAAGTAAAAGGAGGCTTGAGTTGTTGTTGCGGGTCCTGGTTTTAGCTGCTTCTCAGTGAGATCTCGGTCGGGGTACGTCTCTAGAGTCACGAGTGGGGTCTCTATTGTCGAAGGTTTTTGTCATTGTAAAGACTCATGGTGTGCGATGGTGTTTAAATCTTGCCAATTGGTTTTGGTGTCATCGGTCCTCCAGTGACAATCTTTTTCTCGCAAAGTAGCTGGCCTTTCTCCGTAGCTTCATTCATTCGGTAGCCTTTTTACCTTTGGGCCTGGTCTGCTTCACACCTTTTGTTTCAGTTTGGGTCTTGTTCTTGTTGGCTTGTTTATGTGTCCACTAATATAATGTAATCGTGTATTCTAGCTCTGATTTGGGTTTTGTTAGGTCTTTAGTCAGTTTCTCGGTTATCATCTACCCTAGGTTGATCATTAGTTTTTCTCTCTGGTTTCAAACAGGTGTTGGGTTTTTTTGGGCTCGGTTGCTTCTGGGTAGAGGAAAGTGTTGTTACTTGTCCGTACGTTTTAGGTCAGTTCGAGATCTTTTATTACCAAAGGTTCTATCAAAGTGTCAATCAGTCAACCTTTGATCGGTTTCGACATCACCATATCCGGGAGTAGTGGGTTATATACTCGCCGCTGTAGTTCCCTAATCTTCAATCTTGTGGTACATTCATTCGCTTTAAGGGAATTCGTCATCGCTTCAAATGTGGTCCGCTAGGTGATGCTCTCGTTTTTCGGTTTATTCTGGGTAGTAATTTCTTGAGTCTCATGCTTTAGAGTTTTAAAAAGTTTTCCTCGCTTGGGTTTCAATTTCTCTTGTTTTTGAGTTTGTATCCGGGAATATCCTTATTTTCCGCCGGCTTACCTCTAAACATGACGTTCTATCTTTATTTTCTAGATGAAAAAAAAATAGAGATTAGCCGGGGATGAAGTTACCATTAAGTCCAAATACTCCGTGGGTTCTAGAGTTTATATATCGCGAGGATGAAGTTACCATTAAGTCCAAATACTCCGTTTTAACAAGTTAATGAGTCGGGTTCTTTTTAGGCAGTTTTATTGGGCTAGGCTAGGGATGTTAATATGGGTTGGCAAAGCCCATTTAATAAATGGGTTATATATATAATTTTAAACCCATTTAGACCCATATATCTAAAAATGTTATATGGG